>JABFPB010005219.1:0-13633 GCA_022817645.1 Ceratoteleas bidentatus
CCCTCAACAGTCAAATTCGCCTAACGCTAATTCCACCATGAGAGATTACGCTCATCGGACTCAAACAAATTTCACCATTAAATTTCCGGAATTTAAATTTCCAAAATTCAATGGCGACATAAAAGCATGGTCAAATTTCGCTGACCTATTTCAATCAGCGGTCATCTCGAACCAACATTTAGCAAGAGCCCAAAAAATGCAATACTTAGTGGCTTCTCTAGAGAGAGAGCTGCTCAGCTTTATTGCAGATTTGGAAATTACCGATAACAATTTTCAAATTGCATGGGATACACTCGAGGAGCAATATGAGAACAAACTAACCACGCTTAACTCACATTTAATGAGCCTGTACAAGCTCGAAACATTACACAATAATAAATTAACGTCCATAACCGACGCCATAATAACCATCATGCAAAGTTTACCAGCTTTAATAAAAATGCAATGTCCAGTCGAAACATGGGACATTCTCATTGTATTCTGGATATCTCAAAAATTTGATTATGCACTGTTTAGAGACTGGCAAAATTCCATTACCGATACGAAAGAATATCCAAAACTTTCAAAACTTCAGTCCTTTTTAGATATGAAAGTCAATGTTCTGCGAACATTGAGCGATCGCTCAGAACCGAACAAAGCCACTCGCACTGATAATAAAACAATACAGAGTAAATCACACACAGTAACACAAAATAATAACAATAAAAATACCAAACTTGTTTGCTCATGTTGCAAGCAAAATCACCGAATCTACGCTTGCCCTCAATTTCGAGATCAAAGCGTTGCTGAAAGATTTAATTTCATCAAGAATGAAAACGTATGTGTTAATTGTTTCGGCGACTCGCATACAACCAACAATTGTAGGAACAAATACAATTGTCAGAAGTGCCAAAAAACACTTCTACATTTCGAGAAATCGAAAGAAATTCCGTCGACAAAACAACACGACATACATACTGCCGTAATAAACAAAACAGACGATGGCTACTCAGACTCAAGTGACGAAGACATAAATCTGGAGACGGCTTGCACGAGCCAAACTCCCACTCACTACAATACGCACTTCAATGAATTACAAACGGAAGATGTCATGCTCGCTACAGCATTGGTACAACTAACAAATGCTAAAGGACAAACTGTTGAGGTGCGAGCTTTGCTGGACCAAGGTTCACAAACATCTTTCATTGCAAAAGAGATCGCAAAATTGCTCAACCTTACAAAAATAAAAACAGAGGCTGTAGTCTCCGGAGTCGGAGGCAAAACAGCGGACACTGTGTTCAATAAAGTGTCACTGAGGATGACGCATCACTCAAAAATAAACAAATCCTTTGTGTTCAATGCCTCGATAATCAACAGAATCACAAATTATCGAGCGCCAGACATTTCGAAACATGATCTCGGTCAAATCTTTGACGAATTAGCCTTAGCGGACCCTTATCCTAGGAAAAAATTGCCAATCCATTTATTATTAGGTGCAGAAATATACTGCGAAATATTAAAACCTGGATTGAAAAAAGACAGAAAGACAGCCCGTGTTAAAAGTTCCTTACAATTCCGTAATAAGCAGCAAACTAAGGAATGGTATGGAAATATGGCGCCGAAATTTCTGAGGAAAACAACAGATAATTCCTTCTCAAAAAACGGAAACAGAAGGAAAGTTCCATAGTTTTCTAAGATTTTTAGATGGAAATTTCGTAAAATCGCGGACAATTAAAAAAATTTTGTTCCTACGGAAGACGTGGAAAATTTCCATCGTTTTCTACGGTTTTCGATGGAAAAATCGCAAAATCGCAGAAAAACACAAAAAATTGATATATTCGGAACACGAGGGAAATTTCCTCGTTTTCCAAGGATTTCGATGGAAATTTAATACAATCGCCGAAAAACGCAAAAAAATGTATATCTACGGAATACGAAGGAAATTTTCATCGTTTTCTAAGGTTTTCGATGGAAATTTCGTAAAACCGCGGAAAAACGCAAAAAAAGATATCTACGGAACGCCGTGGGAAATGTGCATGGTTTTGTAAGGTTTTCGATGGAAATTTCCTACAATTGCGGAAAAACGGGAAAATCTACGGAATATGTAGGAAACTTCCATCGTTTTCTAAGGTTTTCGATGTAAATTTCGTAAAATCGCGGAAAAACGCAAAAAAATTGATATCTACGGAACACGTGGGAACTTTCCATCGTATTCTACGGATTTCGATGGAAGTTACGTACGATCGCGGAAAACGCGACATAGTACATTACACCACTAGGAGGGGAATTTTGATTTCTCACTCGTTCGAAATTTCCCCCGTGTTCTGTAGATATATTTTTTTGCGTTTTTCCGCGATTTTACGAATTTTCCATCGAAAACCCTATAAAACCATGGAAATTTCCCACGGTGTTCCGTAGATATCTTTGATTTGCGTTTTTCCGCAGTTTTATGAAATTTCCATCGAAAACCTTTCAACACCATGGAAATTTCCCACGTGTTCCGTAGATCACGTGGGTTCTGTAGATATAACCTTTTTGCGTTTTTCTGCGGTATTAGAAAAGGACCCCGCACGTTTCTCATCGAAATCCGATTTCGATTAAATTGGCTCATTTTTAGATATTTTGTTCCTTTCAAATTTCAAAAAATGAGCCAATTTAACCGAAACTGTATTTCCATAAGAAACGTGCGGGGTCCTTTCCATCGAAAACAGTTTTTCGTGGTACAATTATTGACGGATCGAATTCGGAAACGCAACGCAGGTGACATTTGTATTATGCGTGCGAGTTAGGCTTTTATAGTTCTACATTCAATAATTGGCTGCTTGCGGGAAACTTCAGCGCCGCGTTGAAGTTTCGGGAAAGAGGGCGCTTTCAACAAATTAATGTGCAAACGGCCAGACGTCATTTTTACCATACTGGCTGATAACTTGTGTTACCGACTCTTACAACATTTCTTTACAAGTATATTGAATACAAAAAATAGAATCGTAAATAGTGAGGACAATTATCATAATTTATGTATTTCAGTGAAAGTAAGATATTATAGAAATATTTTTACTATACTGAAAGTAATTTTTTCTTTTAAAATAAAAGTAACAATTTACAAGGTTAATAAAGAGTAGGATAAATCGTCCGTATGACAACGTTACTGTCGAGTATAGTAGTTTTAATCGAAACTTTTTTCTCAGTGTACCTTCAAAGAATACGGACAGAAAAAACATATATTGAAAAAATCCAAATCGTCTGATTGAAGTGATTGGTCTAATTAGTGGCCTGTTTTGATTATGCTTAGTGATATTTTTCAGTTTCAAAATCTGCGATTATTGGATCATTCTTTGAAATAGGATTCATGTTACACTGTATATAAAGTTTGTACTTTGTAATAATACGTTTTGTAAATACTTGCATTTTTCCGATTATCGTAATTGATCACTAATAGGACCTTTGGTTGGAAAATACTTGAGTCGAACCATTAATTAAAAAATAAGGTATTTTATCTTATTGAAAAATTACTAATAAGATAATTGTTATTGAAGATTGATCCAATTTTCGTTTAATTTTTAATTATTCCTTCTTTCAGAAAGAAAATTTTCCGTCATATCATTGCAGTTATGTGCAGTTATCGCACTGCTGTATCTGCCAGTAACATCACCCGTCGTAGTACTTAATGAAAATATTATACGTGGATATGTAGTACAAAATTATCGCTCCGGGAACTGATACTTAACCGAAAAAAGTCTGCGTTCGTTATCGAAATATTAACCACTCAGGGATATCGGCATTTACCTTATGGAACAAAATCTACTTATAAACAAGAGATTTCGCAATTGGAACTAGCAAGATAAAACATGGCGGCCGTTAAGCTTTACGAAAATTTCATTTATAGTTTAAGCACAATTAAACAACTAAATGTTCGCAGTTCAAATATGGCTACAAATGCTGCACCTGCTTGAAAGGTCAACATTTAGATGCTTAATTGTCCTTAAAAATGTAAATGAAGTTTTCGAAAAGTGCCTTCAGGGCTGCCATTTTGCTATGCTGCTGTTCCCAATTGGTTTTATTATTGAGTTATAATAATAATAATTTTCTGACTGCAACAAAATTCTTTTTTTATATTGGGGAATTATCCAAAACATCCAATTCTAAGTTGACTTTTTTTGATTTCATTTTCTAATAAATTGGTTTACCAAATTTTTTATATATACAAAATATTTACAACAACGATTCCACAATTAATTTATAATTCTATTCCTCAAATTCCGTTACTTCGAGATACTGCGGATGACGTAGAAAGACGAAAAACACTGGAAAAGTGATCCGCCGTCGAACAAAGCAACGAATCGAAATTGATAAGCGATAGTTTCACTTCGCGTCAAGGAGACGGGAAAACGCGCGAGTCCTACTTCGCGTCGATCGCGGCGGAAAATCGAATCGCATTTCGCGCGATAATTCACATTCAATTATCGGCGCGAAACGGGATTGCGGTTTCTTTTTTCAACTGAAATCGAAAAACTGCTTCGGTTTGTCCGCAGAGATCTATGGCTGGTACTCAGGATCGATTTATTTCGAGCAGAGTTCGCGATCGCAATGACCGCAAACATTGCGTCGATCGAGTAAATAAGTGTCCGTAATTGTCGAAAAAGTTGGACCGCGGGAATAAAAAAATCTCGCGAACGTGGAAAAACAAACGAAACGAAACATACGCAAGAGTGTAAAGATGGAGTTGATAGCGACGGCGGATAGTCTCTTCACGGTGCATGCGGCTGGTACATGCGACTCGGTTAACAGAGGAAGCTTGGCAGGCCTTCGCATTTTATTAGAAGTGAAAGTCGACGTTTTAGGTGACTACCGCGCGAGCTACCAGGCATAAAACGTTCGCGACAAAATAATCGCAATCATTCCTTGGTACTCCTGACGTCAGAGCCGATTCGGGATGATGCGTCGCTTTTGGGTTTGGCTGCACTTTGCGTCGGCTGCATCGGCAAACGCTTTTCCAATTGCGAATGCGCGACCGATCGCGAACAGCTGTTCTTCAAGGATTCGTGTCGGGCGGTGGAGTCAACTTCAAGTCCCACATTTCTCTATCCAAGAATCGCAACGTACGACCTGTAAGCACTTCTTTTCAAAATCGTAGTTTCAACATCAGATATTTGTAATCGCGTATAAAACGTATATTCTGCATTAAACGTTTAACAAACGTTTGCAAAACGTTTTAAAGTCTGTGTTCCGTTAGGGGTAAGAATAAAAAAAATGCACTGAAATTGAAGGACTGGAGAAACGTCTGGAAAACGAGGCGCAGAATGTTGAAAAGCCGGAAACCGCAGGCAGCGAGCGGTCCGCTTTTGTGACATTTAAACGATTCGACAAATGAGAAAAGCGAACGGCCAATGAAACGTGGCGGCGTTGCGCAACGTATTTTTGCCTGGTGGAAAAGGAACTGCGGGGCGATAAGCGCTCGCTCGCGTTTTTGAGGTCCTTTCGCCGCACTTTTACGGCCGCGTTTCCCAATGGACTAATAAACACAATGCATAAAATATTCAATTACGTGCCGCGCGATCGCAATAACGATAACGAATCGGGGGAGACAAATCAGGACACGAGCGCGCTCGCGCTAACAATCGTACGTACCTCTTTTCATGTCATATGATATACATACGCGGCTGATTGAGCACTTGCGCAAACCCCGCGCTTTCATAAAAACACTCGCACCGCGCGGCAAAACCGCCAATTAGTGTCAGCGTGTGATAATGCGCCGCGCGTATATTTCAAGCCCTACTTCGGCGCCGATCGCGCTCGTGCCCCGCGTGCGCTATCGGCCGAGGCCAATTCGGAACCGTCGATCCGACTAACGGAGTCCGCAACGACGTGTCGACAAAAACTCCAATTACAACGGATCGTCGCACGAATCGTCTTGGATTACGACGACGACCTATATAGCTTTTTTTCGCACATCACCTTGGATTCACATTTTTGTACATTCTTTAAATTCAAGCAATTACAATCCGTAAGGTAACGTTAAGGACAAGAGAGAAACGGAATTTGTTGCACATTTTGAGATGACTTCTGAAAAATTGTAGATGATGCGTTTTATGGGCCCTTTTTTATTTTAATTCATCGTAATAAGGATGAAATATACAATAATATGTCAAATACATTTGTTTAGAATGTTCTGTTGTTATATACATTATAACAATTTCTAAACAGTTTGGCAAATGTTTAGTTGAAATAGTTCAATATTTCGCATAATATAACAGCAGATATATACCTTACGTAAAGTACCCGGTAACTGTAAAATTACTAATCTATGTACCAGATTATCGCTGCAGCAAGTTCATCCCATTGGAAAATTGCCAGAGTGCAATTTCCCAATGGGATGCCGGAGTTGGGCCAACTCTGGCCCAGTATTGGAATGATAACGTCACGCCAGAATAAACGAGTGCCAGAGTCGGGCCAGTACTGGGCCATTTGTTCATTTCCCACTGGGATAATTGTGAACAGTATATATAAAACAATATAATGAATGCGCTTTTAATGGTGTAGAAAAGTGATTAGCCATTTTTTCCACAACTGCGAAACAATCAATTGAAATTGCATAGCAGACTATTTTTCTTTCGCGGGGAATCAAAGCAAAAATGGAGGCATTAACAGTTGAATGAAAATGACTGAAAAGCCCATTTTCCCACATTTTAAACGCATGAGGCAACGCGATGCAAGAAAAAGATATATTCATAAAGTTTGACCCACTTTACCGAGCGAATTGCAACAGCGGCTCAATTATTGCAAAAACGTAATTCACCGAATGCCCGAAATGCTCCCAATGCGCGTAATTAGCGCACATTCGAGCGCATTGGGCAAACGCACTCATCTTCCTAAATGTTCGAGTAATCTGATATTCGACTAAAATCGCAATCGTGCGCGCCGGTCGGGACTTTCAAAAAGCCGCGCTCCGACGGCGGATATTGGCGCGAAATCGTGGAAGTGAGTCAACAGCGCGCGAGACGACTTCGACTTCCTGGACAGTCGAATTTTTATCGGCCGCGATCGCGGTGCCATGAATAATGCATTTATTTATGCTAAAGACAGTTGTTATACAATATGCCCGGTAATGGCGTGTTTTATACTAAATTTCCAAGTTTGATGAAGCGTTAGTGAGACAGAATGCGAGGCATTTGAAAATCGGTGAATGTGAAAGCAGCGCAGCACCCGAGTTAACGAATTTGAGCTTTGCTCCGCATATTTTCGTCATTTCGGTGACTTTCTATATCCGGTAGAAAGAAAACGATTCGAAACGTTTTTTCGATTCAAGTTCACTGTAATTAATAGAATCGAAGCCTCACTATTGAAACTGAAGATGATCCCGGCAGAAGTTTTGATTGCTGGAGTCATACAAATTTGCTTGACTTATCTGGAAAAAGTTTTTCTGGCTAGATGAAATTGAGTTGTGGGTTGCGGAGTGTTTTCACTGTCGAAATTTCATGGTTACAAAACGATTTGGAGGAAATGTTTCGTTACGTAAACGTTAATTTCAAGCATAACATATGCCAAGACTGACGCGAGAATTAGCTCACTTATTCTACAGTATCTAATCTGTATTATCAAGCTAAAGAACATCTAATTTCTCCCACACCGATCCTTTAGTAATCCCAGCTACTTTGAATCACATTCATTCATAAATATTTCTTTTCGAAATATGAAGTTATAATTTTACATTGCAAAAAATCGACTAATCATTATTGCCAAGCGTAATAATGATATAAAATGACACATTTGCTTCAAATGTTTTTTCTTTTTTTATTTTAACTATAAGAAAGGGAACTGCTATTAGACACTTATTCGTTACGATTACACGCTTTATCTGAACTACTAATGTATTCCCAGCGATCAGTTAACATTTCTTTACGTTTAAATCTTGACTGGGCAACGACTATAAAGATTTATTTATCTCAACGTAGTAAAGATAAAGGGTTTTGTTTGCCATGCGACATAAACTTTTCTCTTTCAGTATAGTGGAACATTACTTCTAACATGATTTTATGAATCGAGTCATAAAATTATTTAACTTTGGTATTCGTTAACTAGACTTTATAATCTAGTTAACGAATTTGTCTGCACTGAGAAAACCAATTCGTATAAGATACAACATATGTCGTAACTTTTACGATATATATCGCAAAAAGTACGAATTTTGTTCGTACGAGTCGGTCGGAACTACCAATCAAAGTCTTATTTCTTTACAAATAAAATTTGTAAAGTTTTTCGAATTTGCTTTCTCAGTGTGTTTTTAATTTGATTTCTCTTCCGAGCATTATAATTAAACATTATAGAGCTATTCCATTGTTCACACTACTGTTGGTTGTTTTAAATCTAAGTTAAAAAAACACATTACACCCGCTTTCACGCTCTTGCGTATACGGGGGGAACAACTCGAGGAAAACACTGAAGACGTTGCGAGTCGTGGCTCGGACTTTAATAACTCAACTCCAGCATTTACCTGACGTTCAAGGGTACCACGAAAACCTAGAACAGAGTGGCCGGCAGTGAGAAAGGAACCCGCTACCTCCCGATTGAGTGCATAGGCAAGGTATCGCCACCGACTGAGCTACTGCCTCGGTACTAAATCCAAGTTAATTAAACATAAAAATGTTAATCTAATCTAATCTAAAGCATAAAAAAATTAACAGGACAAAATGATGAGTGATTTTTTGCTCTCTTAAAGTATAATCTAGGCAAAAGTGAAAATGTGTTAATTATAGAAGTATAGAATGTATAGAAGTCATTAATTCGAGAAATATTTATTACAATTACGTAAAATACATATATTAATAATTTACAAAATGTAAACGTTTATGGGGGGGGGCAATTTTTATCTTTACGCACAAGAAATAAAGTTATTTTTATCAGAAGTCATGGAGAAAAGTTGACGCACATTCGCGGCCCGTAGGTGAGACCGCACATTGAATCGAGCGAATTTACATAACCATATTTAAATGACCATATTAAACTTCAGATAATTATATAAAGACCTTTACAATTATATGTATAAGTTATTCACAATCGCGTACACATGTACGAGTTACGCGGCAATTATGTAAAAACAAATGTCACGCCGCGATTTGACAAATTTTTCTTCACCTTTACACTGACAGATTTCGCGAGGGGCAATTTACACGTTGTTCTGCTTGCGATGTGCAGATGAGAAATTAATTCGCGAACGATGATTCAATTACGCCGACCGGCGGTTACGTTCTTCGTTTATAATTTTCGACCTTTTTCCAGCGAATTTAATTTCTACTTCAACCTCTTATTACATTAATTTGATCCACACAACTTTAATTAAAATTTCTCAATTCATTTAGAAAACTCCCAATACTTCGCAACATATTTTTACCCATATCTTGTTACCTAAAAATATTTCCATCGTCATTTTGATCGTTCAAATCCCTCCAATCATCCAACATCGCTATCTTGAATTAATAAGAATTATGTCATTAAAAGATTTAGATCGTTTTAAAGAAATCATGTCAAAATTAAAATAAAAAAGATTTTCTTAATTAAAGAAATGTGCAAATTCACGTATTACGTTCTTTCCAAATCCTTTTTTATGATCATCCAAAAACTGACTTTAAATACTATTTTAAAAACGTAAAATCTTAAAATGAAAGAGACTTCAAATTTTGCGTTCTGTTCAGGAAGCTCTGCCTAATGAAACGCCAGCACAACCGCCGCGCGCTTCGTGCATCGCGTGCAAAACAATAAACAAATGAATTCAAATGCCGCGTCAGTCGCGGGTACGTTGCCCGCGGAATTTATAAATAACTGTCCAGCGAGTGCGACACACGCACAGTGATACGCGTGTCGGTGTATGCCCGCAACTCATGAATGAGATGCAAACACGGTAGACTTGCGGCGACAAGTACGACAACAATCTCAAACGTTATTTAATAATATAATGCATCGGTTTCGCGGCGCAACAGCGTATCAGTTGCGCAACTCAGGCATTGACGGCTTTTCGTCTCGTTTTCGCGCTTTTTTCGTACCGAGTGTTATCCAATCGGCATTTTCTGCTCGGTTTGGGCCTTTTTACACTACTGAAATGAAATACCGCTCAAGTTGCGGTCCTGTCAGCCAAGTTGCGTTAGTCGGGGACCAATCGTGTGTTGGCGTTTCAGGCGATTTTGATGTCATAAGTCGGATAATCGAGTTCCGCTTGGCCGGAAATCGAATTACAAAATTGAGTTTAGAAAACGATTATGGAAAGTAGATTGGAAACTTGTAAACGACGAGGCGTGTGTTGTGGAAAATAGCTTTCGATTAAATTGATTTAATTTTTGGTTGTTTGTGGATTTCGTAAGGATTGATGGTGACAGTTGGGATGGAGTCGAGGAATGGAAAGTTGTTAAGTCTAGCAAAAATGAACAAATTTTAAGTTTAAGATAGGCAATATAATACAATGTATGGTAATGCAGAATATGTGACATGTTAATCGTTCTGGTTTTCACTGAAATATTTTACAATATACACATCTGAATATTGACTGTTTTTTTATTTCAAAACATGTTTAATGGTGCATCAAATAATGTTGAATTACTCGACAACAAATTGGAACATCGTCGAGAACTTTCAAATCTATTATTACGTTGTTCGGAAATTCTTCAGCATAATTCCAAATAGCAAATACATTATAAGTATATCAAAAACTCGTAGTTATGATAACATTATTTCGCCTCGACATTGTTGTACGATTTCATTTTATGATAGTCAGTTGAGATCATGAGAAATTGATAATAATCCATAACAACGTTTTTTGTAATGAAAAAAACGCATACAAATAATTGACGAGAAACAATAAGAATGGAAGAATACAGGACAAATACTTGTGGCGAAGGTAGCCGGAGCAGTTTGTTCCGGAAATAGTTGGTCAAATTGAGCGAACCGATCGGAATGGGCGGCCGTCAGGCAAAGAAAAGGCCGAGTGATTAATCGAGCGGTCGATTTTGGCGCGTCGCGGCGAACACAGATACCGCGAAGAAACGGTTAACCTTCGCTCTCGATATTCCACAATGTACCCCAAGTTTCTTGACATTCGAATCACATGCCCTTCGAACTTTCGAATGTTTGCGTTAAAGAAGTGCAGTCTAACCGGTTCCTCTGGATGATTTGCAGATTACATCGGCCTGTAACTCGGGATGGTGTCGAGGCGCAAAATCCTCTCCCGTTCGCGGGACAATCTCGCGGATGCTCAGTACGAAGAACAGGAAGAGGAGGACGTTTGGTACAATTTGGATAAATTGTACAAAGTAAGTACATGTCGGTACCTGAAATGTTTATTCATCGATTTAGCCGAAACAACATCTTTTCCTTATTATTGCAAAAGTGCATTCTTATGGTAATACTGGTCCCGCTATAGGCGACGTCATGAGCTACCAAAAAACATGTTTGTTTCCCGTTCGAAGACGCGAACTCACGTCCCGTAATTAACGCGTCAGCACATTCGGGGTTCCGCTAAAATGGAAATGCGCGTCCTTAATTGAAAAAATGCTCGCTGGCGATCGAAAATAAGACCCCCGGCTAATTAACGTATATGGACTCGACCAATTAAAACGCGAACGAAACGCTGACACTTGCGTTATTCTGACACAACCAATTTCCCTCCCTACAGGGTTTAATTTTTTCTCCGAAAAATGTTTGCAGCCTGTACAATTCGCCAGGGGGCCACAATTTGATTGCTCCCCCCTCCCATCCCTACGCACCTACCGCTCCCGAGAGCATCCCGAAACCTCATGATTCGAGTTACCGGATTCTTGTCGTTTGCAAATGCCTCCCCGTTGCACAGTATCAATTACCGAACAAAATGTTAACCCCGAAAATTCGTGTCGAACGAAAATCGACGCTACCTTGGTAATCGAATTATGACCCTACGAAAAAGGCAGTGGTGGTTTTGTAACTTAATAACGCCGACGGGAAAACACGAGAGACGTCAATCTGAGCGCGAGCCACTTGCGAAATCGTTTGATTATTTATATAATATTTGTGAATGAAAGTGGTACGTTGTGCCGCGGTGAAACGACGAAAAACGGTTCACTGCGGTGGTTTTGTCGAATGCGACGCGGTCATGTTGGTCGGCAGATTTTTGCCTATTTTTCGTCGAGCGAATATCGCCGAAACTTTTTCATTCTCGGAATGTCGAAAGACGACGAAAAAATCAATTAACGTCCACTCGAGATCGTAAATTAATTTTTTCTGCCAATTAATAATGCCGACCGATCCGCTCGCCGGAACATTAACATTCGCGATAATTTAGTGACGCCGGCGCGCGCTTTTTATTATTTTCGATAGTTTTTTGCATCAGTTGTCGATCGGTAACGAGGTAATGGATCACATTTTTGACGCGATAAAATGCCGATTCGCCTCGCAAACTTTACGTAAAAATTGGCTCCCGAAACGCAAAGAAAAACATCCCAGAAGTATGTGTCGACGGTAATTATGTAAACATTATGCAATTCCGTATCATTAATTACGAATTAATTACCGTCGACAGAAATTTCAAGCAAGTCCGTCAGTTTGCGGTGTCGAATCATGTCATAATTGTTGCAAAGCGTAATTTATGTGCAGCTTGGAACGCGAGATCTGACCGTAATTGAGCGATTGGTTGTCAAAAAGCGATTAACGATCGGGACCAATTTACTTTTCTTTCAATTGTTTTTAAAAATAAGAATCTCCATTATTTAAATTACATACTTAAATCACGATTTATATCGCATGCATTTTTTAGTAATATATCGTTTAGTAATATATATCGTTTAAATCAACAATACTGCGAATTAAGTTGCAAACTTAACTGCGAAAAAATATTTGGCAATAAAGATTCAATTATTACATGATATTTTAAAATTATATGAATTATTTAAATCCAGCACATACCTATATTTTCATATATTAGTATTCAAGTATTACTTCATGAAAGAAAAACGCAAACTAAATAAAACCATACGGTGCATTAAATATTTTAATATTTTGAGACATATATTCGTAGAGCATAAAAAAATTTTAATAATGCTAATCGATTAGAAGACGTATAAGACGATATATTTTTATGATGTAAAGACTTTATTTGATAATTGGATGAAAAATGTGAGTCTTACACTCTAAAAAATACACTGTTAAAAATTTCCGGAGTTCGACGTTATGGTGTAAGGTGTAACTGGTTTCGGAGTGAAATATCACTCAATAACGGTGTAAATTTTACTTCGCCACAAGAGTGAACAGAAAGGGAAGAATAAAGTATTAATTGCACTTACAAATGTTGCACATTTAGTCAGAGAGTTGTGTTGGTTATGTTTTTTAATTAAATTACATGTTTAAAGTCTAAAAACGTCTTTTTTTTGTTTGTATTAATATTAAAACAAGCTTGATCTAACCTCAAAAATTCACACCGCGAATGTTACTCCGTTTCAGATTGGACCTGCTCGAACTCCGTGCGGAGTAAAATTTTCACTCCAGTCACACCCTAGTTACTCCGGATTTTTAACAGTGTAATGGCTTGCCGCAAGCAGAATCGGAACGCTGCTTGTAGAATTCTACACTGCAAAAAGAAGTGTTTCATTTTAAGATACTTTTGTCCCTGATTTTAAAACACTTCATGGCGTTTTATAAA
>JABFPB010005220.1:0-13628 GCA_022817645.1 Ceratoteleas bidentatus
TACGACGGAGCGGGAAGCCCACATTTCCGCCCGTCAGGGCGGGAATGTGGGTATTCCCGCCCGGAGTGAGGGAAAACATTTACCATCCAGAACTCTAAAGTACCAAGAGCAGAAGGTATAGAATGTCACATAAAACCGAATACAATTTTTGTCAAGCGTTTATTGAACTTTCGGTTTCCGTTGGGGTATTCAAACAAATTTGTATTTATATCATGAATCATAAAAGTGAATTACCTTGTTTATATAAATTAAAATTAAATAAAAGTAAGCTAATACACTTGTAGAAATAAAACATTCAGATCAATTTAAAATTATACTCAGCATGTAACAGCCACACTGTGAAAATGATATCGTACAACAAGCACTGTAGCAATTTCACATTGTAATGGATACAATATGAATCGTAAGGTTACTTTGTGTATTGTAACGTTACGGTGTACTTAGTCGCAGTCGATAATGCAGAGCACGCAGCGAAGGGAGTGTCTATCTCGGCTTGTTTAGAATGCAGGTTAGGATCTGCAATACCGACCTCAACAGTATTATGTACATCGTAATGTTATACCATGTACATTGTAAAGCCGTGCTATATCCGTTGTATTCTTTATAGGCATGTGCGGGCAGAATTTCCGGCAAAATTTCAAAAAATCAAACCGAGCCGGGCTCGGTCGGGTACAGTCGGGCCGCACCGATCCGGTCGAACCGAGCAATACGAGCTCTACCTTGGGCACTGGTCAAATTGTGTTTATTTGACATTTTGAAATTTTGCGCGATATCTGGCTCGCACATGCCCAATTCTTTACAATATTACTGTGTCCCCCGTTACTATATGATATTGTACTGTTACAATATACATACTACCCGTTACAATATCGTTTTCTCAGTGCAGAGTTTAAAATTACACCTACTCATATTGATTCCACTAACAAAAATTTCATTTAGCATACATTTACATTAATTAAAATAAATAAAATTAAACAAAGTCTATTGTTGCTTAATTAGACAAACGTTTTATTTTCACAATGAAATCGCATGTTCGTCATCCTACACGGTCCGTTTACGTCATTAAAATCATAAACTCGGTCACATAAATGCAAAATCTCACTCATTACATAACGAAACTTACCCCTTTCTTGTAATGTAACAAGTATGTTGATAAATGATTAATGTGTGTGTCTCGCTACGATGAAAGCATGTAGTTTCGTTTGAACTTATGTACAAGGAACATCTAACATCATGATAAGTATACATTTTTATACACACGTTTTCGATTTCCGCAAAGTTTGTGATTTTATATTGAGCCATTGTGTTGCGCAATCACTACTCCTTAGTATTGGTTCACGTTTGATTGGATGCGAAATCCGTCCAAAATGAAACACTGAAACTTGCCGCTTCGTCACCGGATTATCAGCCATAAACGACTTATAGTTGTAACATCATTTTATAATTATATTAACAGTCAACGAAACTATCCTTCGTTTATTTCCAATAACACGATAGATGTCGCGTTTGACACGAAGCATGCGCGCTTTCCGCTTAAAGCAGCTTTTGATTTCGACAGCTCCAACGTCAGAGTCGATAGACCCAATGGAATTTTGTTGTTGGATAATTGAAATCTTCGACTTCATGTCGTCCTTGTCAAAATAGATATGCAGTGTTGTGCAATCATAATTGATCCCGCACATATTATCCATTTCTCCCCCAATTAAGCCGAGTTCATAATCCGTAAAAGTCTAGTGTTGCTTAAACATCGATGTTATCGAAAATCCATGGCTATCGAAAATATCGATAAACTATCGGTCGTTTATAAAAAAAAACGTTCTTGCAGTAATAAAACGGGTTATAATAAAAATCAATATTTTCGCAATATTATAATATACAATTATAAAAAAATATTATATCCATTCTTAAAAAACAAAGCTCAACGTGAAGTTGCAGTTGTGTTAGATTAATTGCGTGCGCAACTGTGTGTGAAATTGGGCTCATAAAATGAAATAAAATTACCAAAATGAAACAAAATGAAATAAAATGAAATAATATAAAAAATAAAAATAAAATATTTCAATTTAATTTGTTTAAATACAGTTTTTTGTATGTTTTTAAATACAAAAAAATTACAATCAAAACAGATAAACAAGTATTTAATGAATCAGAAGGAATCGCAGGAAATAAGACGTATTAAGAGGATGACAAAAGTAAAAGAAATGAAATGAAAGGGGATATGAGGGGATAAAATGAAATATGATCAGACAAAATGACAATTATTGAAGGAATTAGATAGAAAGTCTGAGAGGGAATCAAGGGGGAGATCAGCAGCAATAAGAGGGCATGAGACGGTATCAGATCGAATCAAATAAAGTTCTCTCTTTTTTAATTAAATAAAATGATGTAATATAAAACGACCTGAAATGATATGAAACAAAATGAAATGAAATAAAATATAACAAGATGGAATTAAATAAAATAAAATGAAATAAAATTAAACAAAGGGAATTAAAATGAAATAAAATTACATAAAATTAAATAAAATTAAATACATACATTTTTTCAGTTAAATTGTTTAATAAAAGTATTTTTTTATTACAATCAAAACAAATTAAAACAGTATTTGAGGGAAGGTACCGAGCTAGAGGGAAGCAAACTGAACGAATCAGAGAAATGAGTCAGATTAAGAAGAGGGGATGAGAGAAAGTAAAATGCAATGAAAGGCATGAAAGGAAAAAGGATCAAATAAAAGAACAGGGAATACAGGAATTTGAAGGAATGGGAAGCACTGAGGGGGAATGAAAGGGCATGAAAATGTGATAGAATGTATGGGAATGCAAGTGTATTGAAGGGAAAATAAGGATTGGAGGTGAAATGAAAGCATTTAGGCGCATGGCGGGTAAAAAGAGGGAATCAGAGGAAACGATAGCAAATGAAGGAATCAGAGCAAGAATACCACTTTTTGAACTGCATTCAAAATTCGAATTTTCTAATAACTAAACGCTAAATATTTGAATTAATTACAATCAAATCAAATAAAAAAGAATTCAAAACACAATAAAATAAAACAAGAATCTGAGAAAAAGCAAGAAAATGAAAAGGATTAAAATGATAGGGAGTGGCCGAAGATATAGAGCAAGATATATCATTCTCATTCTATAAACTGAAAAAGGATTAAAGGGAAAAATAGGAATTGTGGGTAAAAGTCAGAGGGGATGAGAGAACTTGGGATGGAATAAAAGAGATGAGAGAAGATGAAAGGCTAAGAGAGGGGTTGAAAGGCAAAAAGAGGGAATCAAAGGAACTGACAGGAACTGTGAGAATGAGAAGGGCTGAGAGAGAATCAGAGTCAAGTAAAAGCATCCACTTCAAAACATGTTACATCGACGTCGAATTTTTTTCGTATAATACACTGGGAAAAAAGGATTTGTCAAATCAACATTAAAAATGGAGTGAAATGAGCTAAGTTGGATCAACAAAACCACCATGTAAGCTCAACATGGTATCGAAAGTAATGCAAGCGACTCATACAGATTTCCCAATAGAAACAAGCGAATACCTAACCTCTCTTTTATAATTTCGTTGACATTTCTACAATTACTTGTCGCACAAACAACGCACATCAACTTCACACACTTATCAATTCAATGAGTATCATCTCAATATTAACTCGGTAGCATATCATGTGAACAAAAACTGATTAAGAATATATATGTTGTTAATCACATTTTGTTCACATATACCAGTTCAACATATATGTTGAACTGGAACAGTTACACCATGTTGATCTAACATGGTACAATCTGACTACATTCTAAATGTAAACACAAACTCATTTTTCAGTTGCATCTGACGATTTTTGTATTGGTACAGCAGATTTTTTTCCCAGTGTACTAATTATTTCTAATTCTTATATACGTCGACGTCGATTCAACAATCGATGTCGATTGTCGATGTTGTTTCTATGCCTATCCGTTGTTTCTATATCAGTGTTGATCATTGACGTCGAATTGATGTAGAAGTAATGTTGTATCAATGTCGATCGGCGTCGAATCGATGTTACATCAGTGTCAAATTAACGTTGAATCAATGTCGATCATGGTGTCGAATCGATGTCGTTTAAATGTTACATCGACGTCGAATCAATGTCGATACATCGATGTCGAATCAACCTTGAATCAATCTTAAGTCGGCGTCGAATTGATATTGATCATCGATGCCGAATCGACGTTGTATCATCTAAAATGGACGTCGAATCGATGTCGATCATCAATATCGAATCGACATCAACTGAGCGGACATTCAGAAGTCGTTTCGACGTCGATTCAATGTTTCGTCGATGTTGAATCAATGTCGCCCGTGTTGGGAGTTCGTATAATTTCGTAATAAAAAAATGTTACAATTTATTACGAAATTTGAACACGGAATTTCGAACATGGGGTACGAAAATTCGTAATCAAGTTTTAATATCCGGGTATATCATGGACCTGGGTTACGAAATATACCCGGTTTTTAAAACTTGATTACGAATTTTCGTACCCTACGTACGAAATTCCGTGTTCAAATTTCGTAATAAACGTAATATTTTTTTGTATTACGAAATTATACGAACTTCCAACACGGACGAATAAATGTTAGCGTTGACGTCGAATCGACGTCGATTTAAGGTTCCTGCTCCCTTAGGAGTGGCACGTAGATGTCTGGCAGGAAGACGGTAAGTGACAGGTATGACACTTGTCGCCCTACCTTTGCCATAATCTTTGCCGACGGTTGCCAGATAAATGCCAGATTCGTGCCTTATTACTGTTATACTATTTTCTCTGCATGAGAATATATTCGGCATGTATTCAGTAGTGATTAATTCGGCAGAACACATTAAAATGTCTTCTTTTCGACCTTTGACAAGTGAACAAACATTTGAACTGTAGTATTTTTTTCAAGTCGAGTTATAACAAATAAAATAAGTTGCAGTTAAATTTGTTTATAAATAAAACTAATACAAATGGTTAAACTGTTAAATACATTTTAATCAAATTAATTAAATTATAATTAGTCATTATCATTTCAATATATTGAAACAAAAATTTTAACCAATAGTGTATCGATATTTATCCATTATTGGGTACCGAAACATGGATGATATTCAATATTCTCATTATCGATGTTTTATAGCAATACTACATATATAAATATTGTAATGTTGCAGTATTTATATATACAATATTATTCATTACACGTCGTCCATTTACACTGTTTGTTAGTAAACATTTTTATTTGCTACTGGTTTACTGTAAACGACCTGCTGATTACCTTTCAATAGAACGTAAACAAAACATTATTAATACTTGTAAACTCTCTCCCAGTTAAAAAAATCCACCATTCTACACCTTTAGGCTTTATTCTAATTGTAGCTATATACATCTGTGCGGGTTTCGACAGTAACGTGATCAAATGTATAGTATGATTTTAGACTACCAATATGGAAATGCACATAGGCGTGGCATATGCATTTCCATATTGTATGTAATCCACACAAAAAAGGATTTTATGATGGTTTGTATGCGGTTTTTTGGCAGTGTTTGTATTTATTGGTTTCTGATGGAATTTTTAACTGGGTTCCTTTCCACCCCCAAATACATTTTCATGTATTTGGAGGGTTCATGTATTGGAAAGTATTTCTACATTTTCATTTTTCTAGCACTATATCGCAACTGCACATCTATTTTACGCGAACCTTACCATTCCGAAACCACAAGTCGACCGACAAAAGGAAGACCAAACCCTTCGAGTGACATTTTTATCGAACTGTGTACGTACATCGACCTCAACTTGGACATAGCCTCGGTTGTGAGAAAAATAGAAATAGCAGCTAACGCGAGCATGGAAAGTCTTGAGTGCCTCGTGGTTCCATTATTTCATTCTGACTAGCTTTCATTAAAATATGTATGTCGTGCGGTACCGCAGACACGTCGCACGTCTAAATCAGAAGCTTGCGTTGTATCAACCCCCCTCCGCTCGTGGTTGACGGCCGTCATGTGGCCGCGCCAATTGGCCACGGTATGCCACTTTGGCCGTTCCGGAGTGCAAGACCAGTCTTATTGAGTTGATTTGATTCTCTTTCGGCAGCAACTCAATAGTTTGACGTCTTCTGTTTCTACAGCAATGTAGAGGCAGTTAAAACGTCCGGAACGACTGGCTTCGGAGGGGGGTCCGTACATCACACGCGCATCTCATTCGTTATTGACTGCGACATGTTGGAGACGTTGGTGGTCTGGAGCAAGGAGCGCATTTCCGGAGGACTTTTGGTTCTTGGCGGAGGCGGCGCTCGGGGCACTGTCAAGTGGATGGATCCATTAGGAGGTCCCTGAAACATTCATTTGCGTGTAGGAAGTGAGCGTTGCGAGCAGAGACATTGCAGGAGGGGTGGTTATACATTTTCGAATAAATTTTGGAAGTGTTACAAGAATGGGTGATTGTTGCAGAAAGTGGAACGTAGAAATGGGAGAAATTTTTTTTGGCAGACCAGGTAATTAAGACCGATATAATCTTGAAAATGTCTTTTTGATCGGAATACGATTCTTTTAAACGAAAGTGAAATTCCTCTCAACTATTTCGCAACAAGAATTCACATTGATTCAAAAGAAAGTAATTTTACAGCGCGTCTTTTAGAATGAATGCAGCATTCTTTTCCGGCAAAAATCAGTATAATTTGAAATTGTTCTTTTTCAGTCAAAATGGGAAATCTTATCAGGGAAAGATTATAGTTTTGATGCAATAATTACGCTTTATGATACAATATAAGCTAAAAGTAGTTAGTAAGCAATTTCATAGTATAATTTATAAAATTCTATTATGTGAATAAATAAAATCTAAATACAAGAATATTTTTTTCAATGTATCTTTTCAAAATAGATCTGAACTTTGTAATGAATTTCATAAACATATGTAACATTTCCAGCAAAATGAAATTAAAATTTCCAATGTAATTATTTGAATATAGACATTTCTATATTCAAATAAATTCTGCGCATTATAATATTCGTAACTTCCTTAACCTGAAATAATAAGTTTCTCGTACATTATAAGTTCGATAAAGACATTCATTTTCGTTGAAAAAGAATACTTTTAGTTGTACAGGAAAATAGTTTTCCTAACAATCAACTTTCGTGACTGGTAGCGACCTCTAGAATATGATTAAAATCATTTTATCTTCACTTCCGTGTCTTTTGTCAAGTCGTTGAACATTTCTACATAGTGCCCCGTAGAAAAATATAACTTTGGCAAAATAAGAAGCACCCTATTAAATAATTAATGTGAAATTCACGTATTTTAAATCATATATTATAATAATAGAAATATATTATTTATTCAGATGTCTGCACTGAGAAAACTAGATAGCGCAATCAAGACGGTAAAGTTTAAATTGCGAAACCCGCCTTTCGGTATCACGATGGTGAACCGTTGACATCTGGCCCGTAAATAAATTGGCCATTTTCGCGATAGGTAAATGTTTGATTACTTGATTTGGCATTGCCAATTAGACTCTGGATATAGGGCAAAAGAAATATCACACTGAAAAAAACTAACCTAAATATTCGTTTTGAATGAAAACGATTCCTTTTAAATGAAAAGGATTCCTTTTCTGTCAAAATGATTTCTTTTGTGCCAAAATGCTTTATTTTGGCCAAAAAGAATATTTTTAACAGTGCAGGAACATTAAAAATGACATTTCAACGATAAATCAAAATCTTTCGATTTGTTTTGTTTACACCGGCATTATTCAAATTCTACATTTGGCGGTTTGAGTGATTTTTTTAAACCTAGTGATTTTTTATAACCTGTCATTAAAATTATCAATAACCTTTATTATGGTATTCTAATACGTATTTAAAATTATAGCATTTGAAATAGTGTAAGTTCGCATTTAAATAGTAAATTCCAATATTTTAATGACGAAATTTTGCTATCGCGAGCTAAGCGATTTTACCATCTCAGATGGCGATCAGCGCCATTTAAATTGTACTGGCCGCCATTTAAATAGTAAAAATCACCATCTAGTTTTCTCAATGTGTGTAGATAAATTAAAATTCAAAAAGTTTAGATTTTATTATGATCCCGCGTTAAAAGTTCCCGGAAATTCCTAAAAGAAAAAAAATTGGGAATCAGCGAGAAATTTGAAACCGAAAATTATGTAATATATGTGGGATTTTCTCAAAACAATTAGAAATTTCCTGAACAGTATTCGGAATACAAAATCTAGGGATTTAATTAGGAAATTTCCCTAATGTATTTGGTGTTTTCCTTAAATGTATGTCTTTTAGATTTTTCAAAACCTATTGGAACATTTCCACAAAGAATGCGGAAATATCCGAATGGGTGTCGGAAATTCCCCAATAAAACAATTCCTAAGCTCCATTTTGATGGGAAGTTCCGTTAATTAAGGATGTTCTACCCATATTTGAAAATAATGATACCGTCGCAAATATGTGAAAACATATTCGTCAGGTCACTTCAAGAACTCACAAATTATTTCAGATTTGTTCACAGCCTGGTTTCAAGAATATTTCAATTTTAAGATACGGTTTTTCCTATCTAAATACATTGGTTAGAGACGAGCCGCTAGAGTAATAGAGGACAAACTCTATTTGCTACACTGTTTTAATATGGCGCTATTCTAACCAATGCATTGGGATAGGCAAAATTATGCTTTACAATTCATTTATCTTTGGCTGCAGTCTCTGAAAAATTCTGAAATAATTCATAGGTTCTTTCTATAACTTAAGAAATATATTTTCGAAGTTTTGTGACATTCTCATCATTTTGAAAATTCAGCGGTATAATAGGTGTAGAACATCCTTAAGACATTTCCAAATTAATTTAAGAAAATTCCCAAATAAAAATCAATTTAACAATAGCTCTAATTAATGTAAAATAATACTACAATAAAAAAATTTATTTTAATTTTGTCTTGTGTTCCAACACAGAGATTCGAACCCCACGTACAAAGTTTGCGCGTAACCTTGGCCAGAGTAGTCACGTTGAAATGAATGATATACTAAGCCTATTTACGCGGCAAGGACTTTTAGCAATTCTCTGTCTATTTCGTCGAAAACAAGTTGGTATCGAATGCGTATATTGCAATGAATGTTTACGATTAATTGTTATATCTGTAATTGTTAATAGCATATTTTACAAGTAACTTTTAATTAACAATTAAATATTTTTTTAATATTTTTTTGTATTTAGATTAATATATCGTGCAATTTGTTTCTCAGTGAATATTCAAAAAAATGTTTTTCACTAAATATGCAAGAATTTAACTATTAGCTTTAATAATTAAATAAAATTTACTTGTAAAATATGATATTAATAATTATTATACTTATAATAATAGTAAACCGATGAATTATTAACGATTATTTTTTTAATTGCTAGTTCCGCTAGCAATTTAGATACGTTCGCCCGGTCGGCGACACACGTAGAAATGGAAAATAAAAAATTAAGCTTTCATTTATCTGAAAAATAACCCCCAATAATGCTAAATGTGTCTTCCTCTAGCTCCGGGGGACACGGGTGGAACGCAGAATAGTGGCCGAACATTTAACTTTCAAAAAACTTTTTTTTGCTGATTCAGATTTTGCGAGGAAAACAATTGAAGGTCCGCATGCAATAACAGGGTATGCGCTCGGCAGGCCTCTTAATACAGGCAACCACCGCTGTGACGATAACATTGGTTTTACATTAAAATATCTTGAAAACTATGGATTTTAGGACCATAGTTGCAGCGGGGGAAATGTTTCTAATAATATCAGGAATATTTATATCAGTGATGACGGAAATCTGTATTGTAGAAATGGAGATATGACGATGTATTTAAGCGCGCGTCATTTGTCGTTCAAGCGTTTAGGCAACCGGTCGACTATCAAAATTAATCGACGCAAGCCAATTACTCAATTACTTTAAAAAAACTGTAATATTAAAGTTCATTTACCTAAAAACCATTATTATTGGTGAAATTTCTTTTATGATTAATTGCAACTGTCATTCCTATTGTTTATTTATAAAAAGGAGGTCTTTTGTAAAAAGAAATCTAAAAAGTCCGACTAAGAAATTTTGGCTTCTGCCCCTGACAAATGTTTGCTACCTTTGCAGATCAACCAAACATCGCTCACTTTCTCCAAAGAAATTTGAGAGCTTCCGATTGAGATCCCTCAAACAGTAAACTATTATGCTTGTCTCAGAAGACTGTAGAACGTAGGTTTCAATATTCAGTCGTATTTCATCATAGGCGTATTATTGTTGTAGGAATGATCGTTTGTTCGTTATTTATACGCGGGCAATTTGGATTTCCTACTTTGGAGTTTCAGCGACTTTAGAATGTATATATATAAACACAAAAACACGACAGATAAATTCTCCCCTTACGCGGGCTACTTACTACTTACTACTTCGGTGTTCACCGGGTATGCTGGACCTTTTTGAAGAGGGGCCTAATTCGGGCACTTTACTTACTCGCGAAATCTAAAGTAAAAAATAAAAAAAAATTATCTGTTCACTCGCGACTAGTGTCGAAGAGGAATCTCTGAAGGGATACTTTCCCTAGGGAGTAAATCCCCTGAGAACTCTCACCGCCTTTTCCGACCGACTAAGCGCCCCAGGTTCAACTCCCAACGCTTGCCACCTTTTCAGATCGACCAAGCGTAGCGTTCCTCCTGAAGAGTATCCACTAAGATACTTACTACGAAACTCGTATTCCTCGAACTGATAACTGGCCTAATTCTGGTCGCCTTTTTATAGGTCACCTCTCAAGGTCGAAGAGGACTTTCTCCTGGAGGTTACGTAATCTTTACGTCGCAATTAATTCGAATTGCGCAGTTACGATTTTCATGAATTTACAGCTATTTGTTAATGTTTTTAGATGAACTCATACTACAGAAATGTTTCTCAGGTCCTACTCTCCATTATTCAAGACTTTGTTACTGCAATTCTAACATTTAATACGACTTTATTCAATCGTTTTTATGATCATTAAATTTTAGTTTAAACTTTACACTGGTTTCATTATTCTCTTGATTCTCATGCAGAATGATTGAATTCTAATCATTTTCATTAATTGTGGCTTAAATTAATCAAGTAAACTGAAAACTTACTTGATTTCGCAATATTATTCAATATTACGCAATCTCATGCAATCCACCAGTTTTCTTTTGTTTAAACTTTCGAATTTCTTCAAACAAATTATCAAACCGTTTTCCTTGTTTAATTTCAGTTTGATTCGACTACTTACACATAGTAAAATCTTTCATTTTACCAATCATTTTAAGCAACAAAATAATTCAAATTAAAAAAATAAGCTTTTAACAAAACAATTTCGCTAATGGTGTAGTACGTTAAATTCTAAGTAGATTTCCCCCAATGCACCTTTTTGCTACTCGCACGCATTAACAAAATAAATCGACTTTTATATCGCAAAATAAACTTTCAACTCAGATTGTTGTTAAATGTAAGGTTTTGGAAAAGTAACTCTCAACCCATATTTCTATCGTACGATTTTACATGATTTCATACTTTGTTCGATTAAAGATGTTGTTTCTGAATTTATAATAAAAAAAAACAATCTAACTTTGTAATGCTTATAACTTGTAAACTATTGACTTTAGCATAGCTCTTCATAGGAATAAATGTGTCTGAAATTACTTTTTCTATGAGGATTGACAGTTATTTCCATGTTAATAAATTTTCAGTTTTGCAATAAACAATTAAACATTTTCAACTTCGAGTTTTGGGAATTAAGTTCGATATTTGTAACCTGCAACATTAGGACAACACAAATATCCTATCAACATTATACTGAAATACATAAACAAAAAGTTATGCAATTTGGGGCGGAGCCAACTTTCGTGAAAAACAAGATTACATAATTCTCCGATTTAGCGGTGATCGGAGCCACGCCCTTGGTGCTTGCGGATTCGTCGATTCGATATTATCGGTCATGACTGTACAAAAACAAATTTGTTGTGTTATAAACATATATTACAATGAATCACGTGCCAATCAACGTACAAATGAAAGAGAATGCTAAAATTCCTGTGTATCATCATATCTGCCACCAGATCATTTCCACTGAAATATATATATTCATATGTTCGTTACATTAAATGCTGAATTTCAATTATTCCTTCATAAAAACTGATGCAAGATCATCTGAATATTGTGATAATCCAAAATTATACTATATTTCAATAGTATAAAAATAATCTACAATAATATTATTTTAACGTTAAATCTATGATTTAGAGATATTAATATAATATTCGTAAATATTCAGATGGACATGCAGTAATGGACCTCCAATATTAAATAATACTATAATCAGTTTTAAATATAACCAGATTCCTGTAGTCATATAATTTTAATATAAAAATCATATACTCGTATCATATGCACTGAAAGAACTCAATTTCCGAACTCTCAGGCGGACTTTCCTTGCACTTGATACCGAAACGAATTTTTAGAGAACATAAGTAATTGAACTTAAAATATCTGTTTGGAGATCAGATTTTTTGAGGGGCGATTTCTGTTCGATCAACTGTTCGTTGTGTTCATGGTAATTCTATGCGAAAGTGAGAATTTCATTATATTGTGGAAGACTAATTATATGACGGTGTGTATAAGTACTGCGTGGAAGCGCACGTTAGAAGCGTTACTGATGAAGCCAAATATTAATGTAAAAGTAAAAGAACTTAGCATAGTCGAACATATTTGCAAAAAATGTCTAGTATCCCAAGTAAATATTGTGTCCTAATCACTAAATAAACTATGCACTGCCAAATACCTCGATACGCAAACTAGATAGTAACTAATTAATCTGTTACGCAGTACTTTCAAGGACACTTCCTAGTTTAACTAGATAGCCATTCGCTTAATAAAATATAATTAATGTTGCTAAATATGATTCCATATTGTATGCATTAATTGTTTAACTTTATTATTTATTTAATTAATTTAATAAATTTTTTGCGGATAAATATTTTTCTTTGTGGAAAATTTTTATCTCGATACAGGAAATTGAACCCGCGAGGCTGATATCCGTAGCGCTGCCAACTTGTCTCTGAGCCATCACACATCTCTTATTGACTATGCCATTTAAATATACTTTTGTGACACTTGCATACCATTCATTTTATAACATTTCTTCATTTTCGTATATAATATTACAATAATTTTTTTTCGCAATAATTTCTAAGACACATTTTGCTACTCATCTTAAACCAATCTAGTGTGCCATCAAATTAAAAAAAAAATGTTAGCAAAACGCATGTTTTCGCGTTTTTGAAAACTTTTTTTCGCAAAAATTTCAAGTATACTTTTTGGTGTACGGCTTATACAAATTTGATGTGCCATTAAATTAAAAAAAAATCAACAAAAATCGACTTTTATATCTGAAGAAATTGTTTAGGGGGAAAGATAGCAAAACACGTGTTTTCGCCATTTTGAAAACTTTTTTTCGCAAAAATTTCAAGCACACATTTTGGTGTACGGCTTATACTAATTTGGTGTGCCATCAAATTAAAAAAAATCAACAAAAATCGATTTATATTTGAAGAAATTGTTTAGGGGGAAAGATAGCAAAACACGTGTTTTCG
>JABFPB010005221.1:0-13628 GCA_022817645.1 Ceratoteleas bidentatus
ATAAAAGAATTCGTATTGTCAGTTTGAATTTAGATTTTGGAATTGAACATGAACGATTCTTTTTGAATTTTTCTTTTTGAAAAATTCAAAAAGAATGATGAATTCCACCGAGGAATTCATTATTTAATAACCAATTCTTATCTATTCGCTTCTACCAAATATTTCCTAAAAAAATAGTTTGTATTAAAAAATCAATAAAATACTTCTGAACATAATAAAATCCGAGATTTCACTGTGTTTTACAACTGCGTTCGTAGATTCAATTACACATTCTTTGAATCTTTGAATCTTTGAAGAAAAACGTGAAGAATCCACGGGTGAAAACTTTTCTCGTTTTTACAACATATAAGAACGAAACCCATTCTATATCATTTAAATACATTAAGTTATCTGTGGTTCAACGTAGAATTTCTGTCAGATTTCGATTTTCATTAAATCAACCCTCCACTGTTAGTTAGGAATTTAAGAATATTCGAACTTACTCTTCGTTATTCCCAAATTCTCAAATACTGTCTTTTTTGAAGTGCTCAAGATGGGATCTCAAATTAAATGAAAAAGGGTTTGGTTTTGGTACAGAAAATACACTAAAATAATATCGAAAGTCTGAAAACTATATTTCAAGTTATAAGGATCAACCATACCAACAAAACAAGTACTCGTAGGGTTATAATGAATCGAACTTACATGGCAGTAGTTTTATAGGAACCTATAGGGTTCTTATGAACAATATAGTAATCTTAAACTTAACAATAATTTAAATAAGAGTTCGACCCGAAATTATAACCGGAATGCACCAAGAAATTATAACTGGCGCTATACGACAATTATAATTATATCGACCGAAACCGCTCGTATAATACTTTTTTCACACTATACCATCCACTATTAACGATGAGCCTCTATCCTGGATGTTTGGCATTAGAACAACAAACTTCATGTCAGTACGAACATGAAATTTTTCATCTGCATCTTCCCTATAAAATTCCATTTTTTAATAAATCGAATTCAAATGAATAGAATTTTAGAAACCTCAGTTAACAAACAGGAAAAAAATAAATATATAGAGAATTCGAAAAGTTAATTCTTTTCTACTTCCATTCCAAAGAAGAAGCTAAATAACATTAGAGGTTAGTCTAAAATCCTAACCTCTAATGTAAAGTTTCTATTCCTTTTTCAGAATTGAATGGAATAAAAAACATTGCATTGGGTTCCATAAATGTGATGAACTTCAATCTTGAAATAGAAGTTGATTGGACAGAATTGAAATTTCAAACTTTCTACTTCTATTTCAAATTGTGAATTGACAATTGTAAATAAAAAAACTTTTTTCAGGCTTCATATGGGTGGAGGTCCATAAACGTAATGTAATTGGGGTGTCAGGGATAAGTTGAGCGAGTTAGAGGCTTCGCAACAATGTGGTTCCAATAGGCACATGGCACCAAAAATTACGAATAAGGCAAGGTGAACGGGAAAGGCAGCTCGCAAAATTCGCCTGTTCCAACTGAGCGGCATTCCCAATTCGTTGTCTGAGTTACTAGTTCCCAGGTTCTTCATGCACAACAGCTGTTTTATATTTGCATGGTGGGAAATTGCCCTGGACCTACTGCAACAAAAAACGTATGAACTTATTTTAATTTCAGTATAATTACCCTAACAGACAAATCCACTAAATTTCGTAGATTCGACGCCGAATCTACGTTGAATCCTCGTTCGAATATTCATCCACGTTTATTCCACGTGGATTCCATGTTTCATGTCTAGTAGGGAATGGATATTATAAAGATTGCTGGTGTGTATCGAAAGGACTCTTTTTCAGTGACAAAAATAATTTTTGTCACTGCAGAATCTATTCGTAGGCAGAAATTTGTATGAACTTTGAGTATCACTGCAACAACGGTCTTGACGGCTGATCTAGCAATACGAATAAGAGATAGCATATAAGCTGAATGAGACATTGGCCTACCACTCTCGTCCTTGCCAGTTCGTTACCCTTTCTCTGTAGCGTTCTTATACAGTCTGTGCGATAATCACTAACCTACCTTTCGTATTTCTCATAATCTCTGAGTTTTGAGAAAGTAACATTCCCGCAAAATTGCTCTACTCTTTTTGGCTGGAACACCTGAATTAAATTTTGCCTCTGAAAAATCGAAATTATTTTAAATCTTAAACTACTTTTTGAAACTAAGTTCCAAAATTCAAGTTTTAGGTTTTCTTAACTTTTTTGTTATAATGGTATCATTCAGTTTTTAATCTGTTCTTTTAATCCTATTATTTATATCGTAATTGTTATAAACAAATTATTTTTTTATTTATAAAAATAACTTAAACAGAACTGAATTGAAAGTGAAAATCTTCAAATTAATCGTAACAACAAAACGATCTGCAATAAACTGAAACGAATTTATTGCAGAAATAAATGCCTAATAAAATGCATGTTTCGTTAGAAATAGGTTTATTTCTTGATACCGTATTTTGTACAATGATTTTGACATGAATGATATTTTGGCGGGAGAAAACCGATGAATAAAAAACATACTCAGAATAAGAATGTCGCTTGTAAATTTTACTATATCATTATGGTTTACAATGTTTTCACATAAATTTTAACATGAATAAGAGTACATGAGATGAAGGAACAAATGAAAGGAAAGAAGTGACATGAATAGTTGTTACAATAATAATAAATTAGCAATATCAATGCGCCGGATTAAAAGCTCAGTCGTCGAATATGATCTGTACGTGATCACTGTGCAGCGGCTAAAATAGCTAGCTACATTGACAGAGGAGAAATTTGATAAAGCTAGCCTTAAGGAGACCCGCGTCTCAAAAATGAAGAAATTTCATTTAAAATGTAACTCAATCCCAACCAACTTAAAAATACATAAATTATTTTTATGTATTTAATTTTTAAATTTTAAATTTAAAAATTAAAATTTTAAGCTGAAAGGGATCGAGACAAAAATTTATGGACCACAAATGTCCCATAAATTAAAATTTTTTTAAAGTTAAAATTTTTTTAACTTTAAAAACTGAATAAAAACTTGTTTAAAATTTTTTTTAAGTTTTTTAATTTTTTAATAAAAATTTTTCTCATTTTGGATGGCGAGTTTCCTTTAGCTACACGTACTTTTCAGGGTACAGAGCATACTCGAGCCTTCTAAGCTTACATGGAACAGTTGCGCACCTCAGGCTCGAGGACAAGCACTTGATATTTATATTCGAAGCAGTAATTATCACGAAATAAAGATATAATCGAGAGTACGAGCACCTCTACTTGAGTATTGTATAAATAAGCATAGATAATCGACGAAAAGTTAATGGATCTCTTCTAGTCTAAAGCGAACGTGGAGAATATAAAACGTTCATCCTCGAGCCCAATATATAATTTCTTTATTTATTTCGTCTTTATTGCTTGCTGCTTCCTTACGTTTTTTCTTAATTGTAATTCATACAGTACGTAGCACAACCAAAATGGTTCAATGTGTAAAACAGTCGAATTTCTCATCATTTTACTAATACGTACGCACAGAGAACTCTTAAATATGAGATCAGCCCAGTAACACTACCATATTTTCAATACGATATGTCATCAAAATAGGCCGACTTATCGAAATGTCTTGTCAAAACTACAGAAATTCAAAATATAACCATTTTTACACTTCAAAAAATTAGTTTTTCTATTGTATTTTAAGCTAATCATAAAATATGAATTTTTAAATTTTTTATCAAATATTCCCTAACAGACACACCTCTAAAATACGTAGATTCGACGTGAAATCTACGTAGAATCTACGTCCAAATGTTCCTCCACGTAGAATCCACATGGATTCCACGTTCGATGTCTATAGGGGTTGATCAATTTCGGTTATTAGCTAAATTTTTTAAGAGTAAAAACGATTACCGTTATGCATTTCTGTAGCTTCAAACTTTTCAGCAAATCGAAGCAATTCCGCAAGAGAACACAAACAAAACGTTTGACGAACGTTCCGCAAACGTCGAAAACTGAAAAACCAACATTACAGTTTCCGTACTGATAACTATCAGAACGGTTATGTTCCCTTCCGGTATGTTGTAGACCTTTGTCTACAACAGCACCGTTGAGCCAACAGAATACATTTCCTGGTGAAAAACAAACAGAATGAGATATTTTACAATCAGGCTTCGATCGGAATTTGGTCACAAAACTATCTAATTCTGATCAAAAAATATCTCATTTAGATCACTTCTACATAGTTTTTTTACCAGGATTTAGTTGAGATGTGCTCCATTGGTTCAACAGTTCTTGTTAAATTAAGTCAAGAATCCTGTAAATCCTTCAACATTTCTCTGACTTCAAAAATGTTCCATTGGACGCAACTACACGATAGTAATTGTTCCAAAATGTTTTTAGGTTAGTTTCATACTGACGCAGACTCGGATTTCCACTCTTAATCCACCTGTAGACAACTTCAGACTATGTCGAATGTCTACGGTTAGGGAGTGGCAACCCTAAGGAAACACATAGGTTAATCAGCGTTGAATAAACGTTGATTCAACCGAATCAACGTTGAATAAACGTTGATTTAACCGAATCAACGTTGAATCAACGTTGATTCAACCAATGTGTTCCCTTAGGGAACCTTTAACCATTTGTATCCGCATCTGTACGAATTTTCGGCAGTATCATGGCGACATGCGAAACTAAGGTGTGTTATAGGGCTGCGTAAGATATTGTACTGATTATACGATTCTTTTTAATTAATCTAAACGCTAAAAGTACATGAAAATATAAATCGCTTACGAGTAATAGTCAGTTTCCATTGAGTTTGAGTCAACCAGAGTAGGTTTCAGTCCTACAGCCGTTTGATAAACTCGATGAAAAGTGTATCTCCTATAAAACATCACTAGAAGAAATAAAAAAAGAACCGAAATGAGGTGAAATACGAAATGAGATACGCTCCATTCTGATAATCGCATCGTTATTGTTTCGTGCAATTAATTGAATACTGTTTTTTCCGTTTCGCGATTTAGGAGCCGTTCAAAGATCTGAAAGACCAAAAAATACCTTTTTTCCTACCAATCGTATCTTCACTCATTATGCCACATTTGCTATCCTGCTGGAAGCATTCCGAGGATATTCAACCTGACATTGCCCCTGCTACTAATGCTTTTCAATGCACTTTTCACACGCAAATGAATGGAGACATTTATGGCATAATGAGATTAATAAAAATATCCCAGACCCTAATCATATTTAAGAAACAAGCTGAACAATTATCATACAAATGTCTAACGGTTAAATAATCGATGGGAGTACCCATGTAAATTGAATCAATTTGAATGCATTGCATACAATTAGAACTGTTTGTCTTTCTGAAGCGAACATTAGAGAATTTTTTATTTTATATTATTTTTTTTATTATATTAATTCGGATGTGAGGTTTTGAACGGCCCCCCGTATTCTTGTATCTCATATATTCATTTCTGTTCTAAATATTAAGCGTAATTGACCAGTTCCCAGTTAAGCAGATTTTCTGGGTTTGGAAAATCTGCTTGATACTGTCAAATTTCTAGTGACAAATGGAATATGCGGAAGAATGGTTCATATCGACACATGCTTGTACAAAATAATAAAAACTATCAGAAAGATACGAAGTACTTTGATGATTGGAAGGAATCCAAATTGTTTATAACAATTATTTGTAAAACGTCAAATGTGAAAAATTCTTGAATTTCTCAATATTAAATTGACTATAAAGACTGTATCCTCCAAATAAATTTTATCATCTTGAATGGATCGAAGTTTCTCTGATTCGTTCGGACAAACTTTTCTTCATTACCGAACCCATCGAAAGAAGTTCAGTCTTAAAAATCGGTTGACGCAAAGTAGTTTTCAGTCTTGTATCCAAATAGTCTTGTCTTTCAGTCGTATCAAGCTGAGTAAGATCTCATGTGACATATCTCTGATTATGCGTTGAAATTAACGCTTCAGGTAGTTGAGAGCGCCGGTGGGCGGATGGAAAAGTAGAGCGCGCGAGATGCAGAGAACCTTTACGTAACAAGGAAGAGGGCAGGAAACCGTTTCGCCACCCGAAGGCGTGGAATCCTGCCCGAGGAAGCAAATCCGAGGGCAGCCAACCGCCTGCGGGTGCCAACGCTTTTTTCCGCCCGCCTCAGATATATTCCAATCCAATTTCAGGGTGTCACGAACGTGCCGAAATAATTCAAGAGAAAATTGTTCAAGCAGGTATTAAGATGTTAATCTTTCTGGGGAATGTGACGGATGTTTAAGGCGCCGACGTGGCTTCTACGTTAATTCGCAAACATAGTTATGCAGCTGTTCATAAATAACCTAATTAGTTTTCGCGTCATTGAGTATTTGCCATACTGAGCGCATCTCCGTATCACCTCACGAAATCTCCCATTTACAACATTACACTGACCCGATCCTTATAGATTGAAGTACACAAATATTACCACAAAGCAGCTATTGATTGAGGTTTTTGACAGTCTACGACACTGACCACTTTAAGACGATTTAGAGGTTGAGGTCCTACCCTAAGGGAACATATCGGTTGAATCAACGTTGAATCGACGTTGATTCAATGTAGATTCGGTTGAATCAGCGTTGATTCAACGTAGATTCGTTTGAATCAACGTTGATTCAACGTAGATTCAACCGACGTGTTCCCTTAGGGTAGTCATTCAATTTTGGAACAGTTAGTCTAAAAGATTCCTGACTGATTATATTTATAAATATTTTCTACTGGAAAAAGAATTTCAAAAGATTTTAAAACAGCTTCATCCTTGAGGAGATTCAACGATTTTTTTAACGGTTTTCGGCTTAATCGTAGACGTGTTCAATGTACACAAAAAAGTTTTTGATTGAAGAGATAGTAGCTTATGGCAGGATATCAGATAAATTTCAGATCGAAAAGTACTAGCTGAAAATAAAAATTCTCGTTTAAAATCGACGGGCGTATTCGTTGTCATACAACTTACAGAGACTGTCTGCACGGCCTGAGTGCATTCCCGGAACTGAAACTGATACTGACAGTGCTTCTTGGTGTTTGCGCAACTTCTTGCGTCGTTGCCAAAGGAAGGTCCAGGCAACAATAATCGCTATTTGTAAGACTAAGAACACGGTCCCTGCGACGATTACTTCACCCAGATTGAAGCACATCCCCATTAGATTATTGATGTTCTCTTCGCTGTCAATGAACAGATTGTCTCTGGCAGTACTTCCGGTATTGTTGGTTTTTACGTCGCGTTCGAAACCGAATTTATCCGTGATTTGAATTGACTGAATCAACAAGAGATCTTCTCGCAATTTCGAGGTCGACGTTGGCAACGATCGCCGACGTCTGCGACCGTAAGAAATGACAGATCTAAACTCGCCAGTTGACTCCTCTTGGTCGCACTGAACTGGTTCACAAGATGGCATGCAAGGTGTTACCAAGGCTCTGAACTGCACGACCTCCGAACTTGGGAACTTGAAAGCATCGAAATGGGACAAAAGGATCTGAAACAAAGATATATTTTTTGGAACAACATTTTTAAGTGCAATTGTGTATCTTTGCAGATGTTCTTGTGAGCTAAAGGTCGCAAAATGACCTTGCTAAAGGTCACAGATACCGTTGTGAGCTAAAGGTCACAAGGATGACCTTAATAAAGATCACAAAGATTACCTTGCTAAAGGTCACAAGGATGACCTTGCTAAAGGTCACAAGGATGACCTTGTTAAAGGTCACAGATGACCTTGTGAGCTAAAAGTCACAAGGTCATCTGCAAAAAGACTGTCTTTTCGTTCATTATCAATTCCACAACTACCCAATAATAAAACAGAACTCACTTTGCCGGAAAAGGAAGACTTGTACAGCGGCCCCATTATCACGTGGTCCGTAGGGCAACCTTTATCGTCGATCAGCACAATTTCGCTGGAGTCCACACCGTCCATTGCAACCAGTTCGCGGACGAAGATTTCGTACGGGCTGTTTGGATCGAGAATCTCAAATTTCAGCGCCAGTGGATCTCCGACTTCAGCAGAAGGTATCGCGTCGTTCCCACTTCGGTCTGTGATCTTCATAGCGACGTTTGGCGAATCAACGATGACTTCTTCGGATAACGCTGGAGATATTTCCCCGGTGACTCCAAGGTCGACTTCGTTCGAGACGGTTTTGTTGGTCAGGTCATACTGACAAGTGACCGCTAGGCCTAGATCGGAGCTGGTGACAATTGTGTCGTGGTGCTGGATCACCACATCGTTCAAGTACCGACCAAGACCTTGTTGCCTGACGTTGCATTCGATGTCATCGTAGGCCATTCGCAGTTCGAATTCCAGTGCACTTCTGACGTCTTGGACACAGGAGTTGGGCGAACCTTTGGCGTAGACCTTTCCGTTAAAGAGTTTACTTGTCTGAATACGAGCGACCATATCCCCAGCCAAGCAATCAATGGTGACATTGTAACACGAACTAAGCTCGTAGGTTGAGGCTTCTGGTACATCTAGATAAGGCTCCTGTAAAGTTGTTTGAACAAATCTATTAGGTTTTTTATTTTAGTTAAGTTGACCTTGCTAAAGATCACAAAAGGATGACCTTGCTAAAGGTCACAAAAAGACCTTGCTAAAGACCACAAGAATGACCTTGCTAAAGACCACAAGAATGACCTTGCTAAAGGTCACAAGGATTATCTTGCTAAAAGTCACAAGGATGAACTTGGATGTAAAGGAATTTTTTGTAGTCTGATTTTTTATGTAGTCATATGTCTGTTCACAAATTTTTTTAGGATAAAGGGAAGGCGTAGAACCATTTCGTTTATGGTAAAAAATGCTTGACCTTCGGACATTCTGGTATTTTTAAAGACGCTCTGGGACCGATTGGCGTAGAAAAGAAAACTATGAGGAAAAAGGCGCTCGAGCGCATGCGATGCGACAGAGTCTTAATCCTTCCACCATAGACCGTAACCGACGCGGTTCTCGTTAGGCGGAACCGTTGCGAAACCGTAGCGGAACCGTAGCGGAACCGTAACGGAGCCGCTACGGCACCTAAGGTTTTATTTCATTTCATTAAAACTGAAACTGAGAACTCGGCTCTTGTCCTCTAGATGCTAGACTGTGATCCTCCCCACCCAGGCACCAAGTCTCGCTGACAATTCTTACCTACTTATTACTAACACTCACTCATAAAGTGAACGACGTCTTCCAAGTAGGAAACAATTGTCAATGAGAGACTCGAGATTAGTTAATAAGATATATTTTTAGAAGAATAGTGGTTCTTCTTAGGAACTGCCTTCAGGAACAAGTTTGACCCAAATCATTTTGGCAGAAAAATCCTTTTCATGGAAAAGGAATCAATTTTATTAAAAAAAATTGTTCTCATTGATAAAAATGTTGTTCCTTCTTTAAATAAAATGATTTGAATTTTTGAGGAATTTTTCTTCTTCAAAAAAATTCTTTTGGTTAGAAGTCGTTTTGGGTCAGAATGAATATTTCGTCGGTCTTCAGATAGTTGATGATGTATTCAAGATGATAATTTATTAATGATATGATAAATGCTAAGATTACCTGAATGTCTGAAAGGGTTGCTCGAGAGTGATGGCTCAATCTGCACACCATGTCGCCAGTATCACCGTAATCATAAGAATGGCATCGAAATGGAGAATTTAGGCAAAGTTCGCGGCACTCTTCGGTAGTGCCAACATCTTGGTAAACTGAATCAACAGTCTTCAAGATTCTTCCGGCGATCTTTTTGAATTCACAGAGTTTTACTGGCTCATCGACGCAGTGGTTCTCCAAATAGTCGACGCCTCTGATAACCTGAAGTGTACTGGATCCTGCTATTGTCAGACGATCCATGTCTGATAACTCACATGTTTTGGTAGCATTGATATAGTTTGCCGATCTGTAACATAGCAGAATATCGATTTTTTGATTATGTGATGTGGTGTATCATTTGCAACAAAACCACTTGGAAAAACAATTGAGAAAATGCTATTTTTATATTTCATTTCAAAATTGTTGGGGGAAAATGGTGGGTAATAAGAAAAGATGGGATAAAATGGAGGATTTTATGGTTTACAATATTTCCAAATAATTTCCACAAACAAAATTTATTAAAAAATTATATTTTATGTTTATATCATTTACATTTTAAAATTTATCAAATAAAATGCAGATCTTGTTACGAGATAAATATTTCAATTAGCACATTAATTTCATCTATGTAATAATCCTAATCTAAAAAAATCAACTATAACAGTGTACACTTTTTCTTTATGATTATAATCAGTAAAGAAACCTATTACAATGCAAATCTACAACTCCCTGCCTCTGCGAAAATACAATAGATTTGAAACAAAAAATAATAAATTTTGTTACCGTTTACCACCTGCAAGAAACGTTCATCCCTGCGGAACGATACTAACAACATTTCCTCACTTCAGAATAGCATTTGCTACTCGCATATTAATAATACGATAGAGAAATTCGTAAACCTTTTCAAACGTAATCGAATATGAATTGTCAATTAAGAAAGTTTAAACAAACAATATATTGTTTTACTACTGACATAATGTACCTAATCTTGAATTGCCATTAATTATTTACAAGAAAAATTACAAGAAAAAATTCCCTCATTTACACTTGCCATTAAATTGTTAAAAGACTCCAGAAGCCTTTATTTCAGTTGTTTTATATCTCATTTTCTTCGAATCCAAAAATGATTATTATTATACAGTAATTCGAAAAATGTTCTTTCAATTGCTCATTGTTATTGATAATTCGGTAAGCTCAAGGGTTTTAATAAGTAAGAAAGAAAATAAACTAGATGTAAGAAAATATTCAGTTAACGAACCTTGGCCAGACTTGGCTGTGCCTTGTCAAGAAGATCGTGCGGAAGAAATACCATTCCCATGGAATGTTAATGCGATCTTTACCAGGTATGTCGGAGAATTGACTTCTGTAACATGCTTGGCGCTGTGTTTGCAGCAGTCACACGCATATCGCATTGTTAAGTAATTCGCAGTCTTTATCTTTTTATAATGCAAAATATAATATTCCATATCGCTCCCATTGCACGATAGGTTTGAAATAAATATTTTAAAGTTACGCAAAACCGCGTCGAACGGTTCGCAATTTCGAGCGTTTCTGCTGGATGAACTTCCGTGTGTATACCGACTTTTTCCACTCTCCGCCAGTCATCGTCATAATCGTCGAATTCGTAATTCAATCAACCATGTAAACAGGCAGCTTTTTTAACTTCCATCCCGTACATCCTATCCCATACATAAATCCCATAAGTAAAAAGTAGATGAAATTCCGAGATCGTTTTTCTGACTTAGTCATTTGCGATTTCATTGAATGCTTTGATTCGAGGAAGGGATCAAACCATTTTGTTCATTTTTTTACTACAAAAACAAAAAGTGTACTTTTTAGAGCCTTTTAGAGCTTTTTTTATATCGGGCGCAAAATGAACCACTTTGCACCCTCCAAAGATACTAAAAAAAGTATGTTTTAATCCTACCTAAAAAAACTAACTTTGCGCCCTGATAGGAAAAAATCTAATTTCGGAATGTCGATCTAAAATAAGGTATGCAAAACAGCAAAACGCAAAATAAATTATACATGCAACAAAATGAAAATGATAGTCTTATTTCCCAACTCAGCAATTTCAGCACTGCCCATTAACCAGAGCGATTAATGGTATTAGAAACGTATTAAAAAACGGAAATCTTTGCTGCAAAACTAAACCAAACACTCGATAGACACATCAGTAATTTGACATTCCTGGGAAATTTAATGTAGAAGGTGTAAACATGTCATCTGTGGAATCTCCACGTGATTATATATAATATATAGAAATGTATAAAGATATTACCATGACTAATATCTGTTTAAGAAGGATACTTGGTTCAGTTTGAAAAATATCGCCATGCATATAACGGGCCGTAAATAACTATGAGACCGGTTATGAAATCGACAGTCGCTAACTTCTATAGAAAGACTGAAAAGAATACTGCTAGAACATGCTCACCGACATAAGAAGTCCCTCTCTCCGAGACACAACTCGAGGCAGTGTTGGCGCGAGGACGCGTTTGTAGTTCGTTTGATATGTCCCTGAAGCCGATGTCCTTGCACTCTGTCAATGCACCAAGCACGTTCACATGGCTTCACTGCTAGACAGCTCTTCTGGGCATAAATTGTGAAAACTGGAAACTGCGACTGAGTCAACGCACCTGTATTACACATAAAGATATTGCACTTATCTTTATTTGTTTTAGCGAGATAGGTGGGGAAGGATGAGCAAAAAAAATTTTTGGCGCAGCCGGTAGGATCAGGAACTTTCAGAGCTCCCTATTCAAAGATTTTATTTCCCTTAGAAATAAAATTTTTGAGGAAAATAAAATTCAGATATTTTATTTCCCTTAAAAATAAAATCTCTGCATTTTATTTCCCTCAAAGATTTTATTTCTAAGGGAAATAAAATCGCTGAAAGAGATCGTAGGTTCGGTCCTACCGGCTGCGCCAAACAATTTTTTTTGAAAATGTCTGAAAATATCTTAAAGTCTCTGAAAACCTCTGAAATTCTCTGAAAACCTCTCAAAATTCTAAAAAAAATTTGGAATTATCATTTTTCAGAGTTTTTCAGAATTTTGAGGCACATTCAACTGGCTCCTTTTATCTGTTTAGAAATGTAATCACGTAATTATGAGACAAGCAAATTGGAGAATTTAGTGCAATCAATTGTACTCTGTCAACGTTTAAAAAACTCGTTGATTGAACCGCTATCACTCGACAGGTTATTATTAAGTGATGGGCACGACTGATTGGATATTCCTAACAAAAGGCAGATAATAATTGTCATAACAACAATCATGTTGATGCGAGAATTAGTTACCGGCTATTCGTTTTGATTTGGAATAGTACAAACGCAATGTTTCTTACAGTACAAGCATTACAGTGATCAGCGCTCACTTCCGGGAGCTTACGCGGAACAGACAGGCAGCACTTACTGTTATTATAGTGCTAGCATTACAAGATAATAGAACATTACGGATTCTCCAGTGAGTCTACATGCAATAATTTTTTTATAAATCTAATGCGGTTCTCGTTTTTAATGTGCGTAATCTCTAACAAGAAACTAAGCAAGTGTCAAAAAAAAATATTCGGCATTGTTAGGCGGTGCCTAATCTATGGTGAATGGTACCGAAAAAGGGTTCATCTGGATGACGTATTGCGTTCTCATTAACCTCTAGATCCATATTCATGACGTACTATTATAATCTGCCATCATAAATTATCTCATTTGTACACAGAAAAAGGCCGTGAATAATTGTTATTGTCTGCAGAGTATTGTAAGAGTAGACAAATATGTGTAAATGTATATCTAAGGTAGGTACGTGATTGCCTCGACATGTGGAGACAATATGGTAATGATCAGGCAATGAAACTGTATCAAATTTTTTTTCTAAAAAGTTTCTAAAAGTTGAAATATAAAAAAAAGAAATTTTCTGAATTTGGTTTTTTTTAATCTTTTGGGTTATTGTTTTTTTTCTTTTTTTTAGTAGAAATTTGTTATTTTAAATTTTAATTTGGCAAAATAGTACTAAAAAAATAAAAAAATCTGGAGCAAAAAACTTCGACTTTCCTC
>JABFPB010005222.1:0-13621 GCA_022817645.1 Ceratoteleas bidentatus
AAAGGACATTTTACTCGAAATGTTTTCTCATTTTTATGTTTTTTAATAATATGATTTAACATTTCAGAATTCAAAATGCACTCAAAAGCACATACCTGTTCGTCATTTTGCTAGTTACTGAACATTTGAGGTTATGGAGTATCGAATATTTGCTTCGTACTTCAAAACACATGACGTGTTTTAAATAAAACGCGTAACGTGTTTTGAATCAAAACACATTGTGAAACACGTTGAAGTGTTTTAAAATCGAGGACAAATGTGTTTTAAAATAAAACACTTGTTTTTGCAGTGTTGCCAATGATGTTTCGTCTTAACAGATTATTTTTCCCAGTGCAAGAACCTTCTAATTAGCTTCAGTTTTATTTTGTTTCTTTAATTGAGTAATAAAACAGTAAGTATTTATTCGTAGAGAAAAAATGGTTTTCGATATTTCATAAAACGCAATTACTAAATATTTAACTTAAGTACGTCGTAAATATCCCACGCCATTGGAAACGTTTAAACCCCATTTTTCATTAAATGACCCAGGCTTCTCGGTATCTAAATGCAAGTATGTCATATATTTCTGCGCCGACTGCAAGAAATATTACATTTCTTGTAATTTTACTATTAGTTTATGTTTACTTTGTTGCGTCCTTTTTCCGCACCCTTCCGAGTCTGTTTATTGGCCAGCTGTCATAAAACCGCACATATTATTGATCATTACGATGTATGTAATACCTTGCAGGTATTCTTACGATGTAAGAATACCTGCAAGGTGTAACGACCCAGATAGAACATCAATTTGATATACATCTAATATATGTATAATATACATCTTGTTCTATCGGGGGAAATATAATCGACAAACTTAAATACCTAAATATAATGTTTGATTTTCTTTCACTGCAACAATTTAAAATTAATTACAAAAATCTAGTATAATATTATTTAGCGAATAATAAAAACCGCGATCCGCATTGATTTCAACATATCCCTTAAGGTGATTCTTTAAGTCTCGAGTTCCAAAATTAGTGTCTTTTTGATTTATTTTTCAGAAGTTGATTTGTATATCTTTTAATTATAAACCAGCGATTCTTTGATAATGGGAGATTAAATACCTTAAAAAATATTTCACTTCTACACGTTATTGTGGCTCGACAAACCGTACGCGTTTTGCTAATATTTCGTAAAAACGCGTACGGTTTGTCAGACCACAAGAATGTATAAAAGTGAAATATTTTTCATGGAATGTATTCCACTCTCATTATCGAAGAATCGTTGGATTATAATTAAAATATGTAAAAATAAACTTGTAAATTGTAAATTAAAAAGACACTAACTCCAGGACTCTAGACTTGAAGAATCACCTTAAGCGGACGATTAGTGATATTAGTGTCAAAGTGATTCACTATATTTCATCTTATTTAATTCGTAATAATGACATTTAATTTCAGTATCGGTATCTAATCATGGCGCGAAGACTGGATCATGATCGCGAGCCATACTCTTGCCAGCCATATGTCATTCAGTTGCTAGCCTGGAAACAGGCTGGCAACAGGTTGGCATTGAGCTGGCAAGAGTATCGCGATCGTGATCCAGCCTTGGCGCCATACTTACGCCAGTTTATTTTTTCCACGGTTCTGCGTGGAAAAAATAAATTTGTATTTAATGTAATTATCTAGTAGAATATTTCAGAAACTATCAATTAATAAATGCACCATTTACAACCCAATTACTAATGGAGTAACTGATTCACTTAATGTCGCCTACAATAAAAGTCAATTTCTGAAAATATAATTTCATTATTTGTCTGAAAGTTGAATTTCCTCCATCATTATTTCTTTGAGTAAAGCGACTTTCCATAAGTCACGTTGTATTTTATTAAAATCTTATTGTACATCGATCATGTTCAACAACTGAACTCAAGCCAAAAATTTGTGAAGCTTTTACAGACGGAACCACACGTTTTTCTTCGTTCACGTTCACCGCGTAAAATAACATACATCTGCCTTAAAGCAATGAATCCACCTTGAGACGTCGAAAAACGTACACTCTAAAAACAGTCCCTTCATGATGAGAAGAATAATCTTCTCATCAGTGGATTTTCCACTTGAATATGATCCAAGAATATTTCCACTTATGATAAGAATAAAATCCTCTTGGCAGTTTTATTCTCAACGTAAGTACAATTTTTCTGATCATCAGCCATAGTTTTATAAGCAGTACAATAATAAGTTTATGATAATAATAATGAAAGTTCTTGAATATTACGATGTTCCGACATAACCTCAAATGGTTTAAGTGCCATAAAAGAAAATAACAACACAAGTGGTAGAAATTCGTACAGTGATTCAAATAAAGTTATTCAATTAAAGTATCCTACGTAGAATATCACATCAATTCAATCAAATATATTTGCATAAACCGAATTTGCAAACAAACGATTTTGCGAACAAAAAGACACGCAAAATGGACGATGATTCGAACACGCGAAGCCGAAGTTAGTTGGAAAGAGATTTTTGGTCTAGGAGTAGCAGGCGAGAAAAGCCTTCACGGTTACTTTCTCTCTCTTACAACAGTGAAAGATAGAGACAAAATACTTTGTTCTGTGATTCTGAAAACCTTTAGAACTGGATATTCGTGAAAATAAAATCATCTTATTATACGAATATTTTCGGTTAATTTCAACTGTTATCGTTTCATTCAAAGAAAATTTTATTTTGAGCATAAGAACCCTTAGTTTCTCAATGTCATCCAAATATTCTGCACGAAAGCAGATGTCGTTGCAGCATTAGAAGATTTATACTTAGAAGATTGTATTCTTATCATAAACCTAATATTTTTAAGAGTGCAATATGCTTAACTATGACACTGCGATTTCTGTTGAAAACATCTATCAGAAACGAATAAATTAAAATAAAAAATAGAGAAAGTACACATGGAAATCGATATAGTACATCTATTTGCATAAACATGAAACAATTGATTATGTATTCACAAATGGTTCGAAATATTATCTATTATAACCTACTGCAATTTCGTCAGATTGAACATAAATCGTAAAAATCAAAATGTCACTTTGATATACAAAGCCTTTACGACGATACAGCGAGAAATAGGGGAGTGGGTCAGAATAGGCAAAAAGGCAAATCTGCTATATTATGACGATTTACAGCAACAACATATCACTGGGAATGATTGACTTAAGTAAAAATGACGCCGTAGACAATTTTCTCACAGAAGGGCAGCACTGAGGTCTTGGAATAATGTAAAGTTCGTAATTATTAATTTTTGTTATGATGCAATAAAATTAACTCACATCGTTAATCGCGTTTTTCTCGAAATCATGATTTTTAATCTGGCGGGAAAAAAATCTGCAAAACTATTCGATCAATTTTTCTGGTCTTTCCAGTTATCAATTTAAAAATCAATTCTCCAAGACTCATCATAGGATTTGTTTTACATATTTCATTTTTTCGATTTTTATCCGTATTTTAATAGCGATTTTTATCGAAAAAACGAACTTTATTCGAAGACTGCCATATTGCTACTTCTGCAAAATGTTGACAAAATCCCATGATGTGTTTAGGCAGCACCTGTCAAAATTCGCTACGTTAAATCATTTTCTTCTGTGATGTATAAGTACTTTCCACCATGTTCTGCTAGCAGCCATCTCGTCGCACAGAAACCACCGTGAAAGGAATAACAATAATTTGTTATAAAAAACTGCTAATAAAGTTTAAAGATGGTTTAAGAACATACTAAAAACCCGAAGTGTTTGCATTAATTCTAATGCTCTAAAAAATTCACAAAAACTGCTTATATTTAGAGAGATCAGAGTGGGGGCCCCCTTAGCAGAGCTAATTTTTGCGCATATGTTATTACCTAAATTTACTATTTGACCTTCAAATTTATTCCAGTTTAGATTAAAATTTAGTCTCAGTTTAGACTCAAAATACAATTTTTTCTAAACACAGGATTAATATTTTAAAAAATCGTCTTTTTCTAGAACAATTATATAAAAATAAGCTCACAAATAAAGCGCATACCGAATCTCATAAATGATTTAGAGCTAATTTTTATTTAAAAAATCCATCTCACTAATTAATCACAACTTATTGAGGGCAATCCCAAAATATAATAAAAAGTCCATCGAAAATTGAGTTTGAAATGAAAGACAAACGTTTTCTTCATACATCAATAGGGCAATCCCAAAATATAATGAAAGTCCATCGAAAATTGAGTTTGAAATGAAAGACAAACGTTTTCTTCATACATCAATAGTTCACAAGTGATTTTGTCTGACACATACAACTTAATTCTATTAACCCAATAATATAACGCAAATCTATATTTCTCACAATTAATTGTCTCAATAAAAAAAAACTATCTATATTGTCTAAAACAAATAATTTCCATCTAAATCAGACAATTCCCCTGAAAGACATAACCTCCTTCTTTCCTCACTGAACTAATCAGCATTTCCCCATTCATCATACCAACCAGCAAACTTAACCTACCTCTTTACCGTGTCAATTTAAAAACAATTTCAACTCAAACCCCATACTGCGACGAAGGGTTGACCCTCTTCAAAACCCATTCTTCTCCACCACACCCCTCTTTCTCCATCTCCAGAAGTCATTTTAAAAACCGAACATTTTCAAGAGCAAAGGAATCGGGGGACAGCCGAGATTTCGTGAATAATTCATCGTTAACTCCCAACATGTGTTGCCGCTCCAACTTTTATGCCGGCGCCGAACGGAACTCCGGTCTCTCGCCCTCCCCTCCCACGTTCCTTCGCCCCTCCGGGTGCGCACACGCGAACTCGTCGTGTCTTACCCTTGCCCGAATGTGACCACAGCTGACTTACCCTCTTAAGTCTATATCCGCCGGCACTGGAAAAGGCGCCGACAAGGCCGCGGGAAATCCGAGGAAACCCTGTCGGATGCAGCCGGTCTTCCATTAAGTGACAGTCAGATCTTCCGGCCGACTGTCGAAGGCCCAATCGACGTTCACGGATTAATGATTAATTGTAATTTGGGGTGGAAGATGTAGGACGGACACGTACGGTGATTTCGGAGTCGAGTTACTGGACAAGTTTTGGGCAATTGGTTTCAAGTGGGAAAACGAGTCACGCAAAATCACGGGAAAATCGAAGATGAGGTGGTTGGCTTATTTTTGAAAGAAACGTCAGTGAGATGGAATTTTATGCCAGCTTAGAATGACGAAGAAGAGTAAAATTTCGCAAAAGTTGAGTTTTAATTGATTTTTAGAACTGTTTTCGAGAAAACCAATGGCGAACTAACTCCTTTTAGTATTAGCTACATGCCTTCTTAAGGCAACTTTAACTTTAATTTAAAAGGGTTTGGTAAATGAAAACAAAATTTGAGGAAATTCCTTGCTTCTTTTTACTGAAAGTGATATAATATATTAATTTAATTAAAGTAATATAAAATGAGAACTTCTTAGCATTTCTGAAATATTTTGTTAGATTTAAGATTCAATAATCTTAATTGAGACGCTATTTGGAATACATTGCAATTAAAATTCATACGTACAAACAACATTCTAATAAATTGTGTATTTCCAAAAGCGTTTTTAGTTTTAAATTAAACAAAATGTTAGGAATGATCTTACAACCAACCTCCTGGAACTTATGTGGTATGTCAACAAAATATCAAATTTTGTTGACATACCACAAAAATATTGATCAATAGTCGATCATTCCGAAATTTACGACCAAATTCTGTTCATTTTCTTACTATTTACCAAATTCTGATATACAGTAACAAGAAAATAGTGAGTAGCGGATTTGAATAAAACTTCTAAAACTTCGTAAAAACAACTATATGATTTGTAAAGTTGAATAAGCTAACTTTACTCGATTTAGTTAAGTGTAAGGATTGTGGGGGAAAGGTGGGTCCTTTTACAAATCTAAATAAAAATAATGACAAATTGTTGCATTAACGAACTATCTCTTTCAATGAATACATATTTAAAAAATGTCTTTTAAATTTAGATTTCATTCATGGAAAAAGAAGTAAAGTGTAATTTAGATATAATATTCAGAAGATAAATTAGATATTAAGGTGATGTTAGACTATATCAGATTCCTACGTTATCGGCATTCAGTGGATTTCTCACAATTTAATTAAATGTCTGATAAACTATAATAGATATGATAAAATGGTTAAATCAATCAATTCTTGAATGTATAACGAACATTTTGTCAAATGTTGATGAATCTCGGTTATTGTTTGGCTTCGTATTGAGGGAAGGCGTTTTGTCCAAAGGTTTTGGGGTTAGATATTTTTCATTCAAAATCCTTCCCTCACTACGACTTTAATATTTAACCAATATTGTTCAAATTGCACAGAAATATTCCTCATTTAATATAGAATTGCATGATTTCATGGTTTTCAAAACTATACTTTAGTTTATGAATTTATTTAAAAAAATCACTTTTGGTGCGAAGGGGCTAATTCAGAGTTGCTCAGTCATTGTTTTATATTATTGGTCGATAGTTTTTTTATTTATACACAAAATTAAGAGTTCAAACAGTGTTTTTAAAAGATGGTTTGGAATACATTAAATTAATAAAATCATGATTGACCAACCGGATTACCAACCGTATTGCGACATCAAAATGAGTTTGTAGATTATGTGGCAATTTAATTTCAAAAACATTAACAAAACTCTGAATACCCTCCCCATTCCCAAAGCCATTGAAATTATTTACTTCGCAATCACAATTTCCCGATAAGATACCGCGATGTAAGTGTTAATGACTAACGCCGAAAATTGTAAATAAGCAAGATTTGTATGCAACTTGCCGACATTTTCGGTCAAATTTCCACGCTCATTCTTCGCAGCCGAAGAATCAATCGCAACAACTCAATATAAATTAGAACTTTAAATTGGCATTTCTCGATATTACATTTGACATTTGAGCGTTTCTCCGGCGAGCTATTTTTATGATTTCAAGTGAAAATTGTATTCGCCCGCGAACGCTGATTTAAGTGTTACCTAAAGAGGATGGAGAGTCCAAAAGTCAGGAGAAAATCACAAAGAAAAATGATCCGACGGCAATCGGACCTTTGTTTATGTCCGATCCAACTCGGAACTGCACCGCGCATCCGAGAACATTTTTATTCTACTTTGAAATTACTTAACCCGTACCATTCATAAAGTAATTCGTAAAAATAAATCAATTAAAACCTCAAAACTAAATTGTTTTCATATCAACATTTGGGTTATATCAACAAGATGCTATACAAAAAACAATACAAACTGTTTTTCAATATTTCAAATTCATATTTGAAATATTGAAAAACATTTGTTTCTTTTCCTGTTTTCGGCATCTTCCCACGTCGACAACGTGAAAAAAAAAACAGTCGAAAACGTGCCGGGTATTAATTCGCGCGTAATCCTATTAGTACCAGGGATATTTGGGTCAATTGTAATGTAAAAAGTTGGCGCTTTAATAAAAGATCGCGGCGCGCGCGAATTGGCCGCGGTACAAATTTATCGTATTACCGAACACCGAGGCGACTTTAGTTTATCGCGGCGAGGCGAATATTTCATGAAGCATATTTAATGCAGCATCAGTAAGATGTCTCCATTGCAGATGGACTAACCCAGAGACATCCATGCTTAATATATCCTACAGATTATCGATTTTCGTAGCGCGCTTTTGGATCGACCGACAATCTCGGCTGCGACGCTAATTAATCATATTTTCGGTCATGTTTGCGCCAATTACCGTCACCGGTTTTCTTACGTTTTCGAATGTACATGTCGCGCAATTCTGTTAGCTTGTCTCGCACTGATAATTATCGTCATTATATTTTTTACCATTTACGATATTTTTATCGAACGGGACTTTTTACCGGAATGCATTTTGTACATAAAGTTTCGATTCTAAGGAATCCCCCGTTTGATTCTAACACAATACCACCGTTTCGACGAAATGACGACGTTTTTCAAGGAAAAAATTCTTTCCTCGAAATAATTGTTGTATCTGATGCTTAGCCTAATCGATTTAAGATACCTGCATTTCGGATTGTTTATCGGTAAAAGGCACTTTCAGATTCTAATTCGAGTTTCGAAATGAGCCGCCTTGTTATCCACACGTCTTATCTGTTTATGTCTCCTAATAACATTAACGTCTAAATTTAGTGTTCCACCGTGTGGAAATTTTCACCGATCGCACATTTTCCAAGAAAAAATCAAACAAGAAGTTAAAATTCCAATGCAAATTCCGGTTATAACAATTCATAATTAAAATAAAAAACTGTCATCCAATGAAATCTCACGTGAAATCCCTATAAATGCCACTTGTGGTCGAGGACGGATTGTCCGATTACCTTATCTCGACATGTAATACCTGTTTGTACAAACACTTGTTGTAATTGTCTAATCGGTCTATTTTTGCCTGTAACTAATGGTGCTTTCCATCGCATAAAGACCCTCGATTTCCGTCTAAACATTCGGTTTAAGGAGGTTTTTTAGATATCTCAAATATGCCAGTGATTTCAAATTTGGTGTGCATTGAGAAAAAATGACCAGGAATAATCCTAAAATTTGGTTGACTTTTACAGCACCGTTTTCGAGAAAATAATTGTTGAAAGTGCCCATTTTTCTAGGTTATACATTGTGTCTTACGGCAAGTTCACGCACTAATTTCTCTGTGAAAGTGAACCAAATTTAGGAAAATTATCTCTCGACAAATTTTTTAAAGTCACAAAATTTAAACTCTCTGGCATTTCTTTAAAATTTTCAAATTTCTTTTTGCAATTTAAGACGTACGAGTCTTAATTTAAGGCAAATTTAGTTGAAAATTTGCTTTAAAATAAATAAATAGAAAATGTTGAAAACTAAGAAGCTATATTATTCCGACAAGACGACCGCTAATTGACGATTTCGTTTTATGAAAAATAGATCGGCAGAAAATTGCGCGCGCTCGGTTGTTTTCACGCGCACATTATTAATTACGCGGGCCACCGAAGTGACATTGTCAAACGCCGGGATATGTCTTGATTCTTGTCGGATGACGTTACATTTGGCATACATCAATTATTTGTTTTCGTCTTGAGCTTCCATTAGCGATGCACCTGTACACACACATACACATAACCGCCCGCGCGATCTCCTCCTTCTTTTTCTTACACTCCCCAGCCATCAATTATTCCACCAAATCCGCGATATCGATCGCACGGTTTTTATTATAAAAGCTCAATTCTAACAGATGTTCCTGTACATAAGTCATGCGCCTAGGACGAATATAAATGCGATGTGTCTTTCTTCTCCTTCGCATAAATTTTTGCCCGTAGCAAAAAATCGCGCGACTGATTGGCGCAACGCGTTACGGCGATCGACATTTCATGGAAAATCTCGAGATCTAAAGTCCGAGAGAATCATTTAGAAGAAAATCGGTAGTCTGAAATGATATTGTTTTGGAGTACATTGGAAAATGTTTTTTTTTCTACATTGATACGATTTCAACATTTTTTTTGCAAATTATTTTAGAGGGAAACAATTAATCTGCAAATGTCTTCTGTTTCTCGTTTCGGGATGCAAACGAGAAAACAGAAACTTGCATTATAAATTGAACTTCGAGGGTTTTCAATTTTTTTTTTTTTTTTTTCATATCTACGTAGATGACATGCAAACTGCGGAATAATTCGCACGTTGTCGTCGATTCGGCGGGCGCGAAATAATTAAAAATCAATTAATGTGGTGGGACGGAATGCACGCGCGTCCGTTGAGCAACCCCGCGCGACTTTTGTATCGGCGCGATAAGTGGAAGAATGCCGCGTCAACGCCGCGCTTTTTCACTTCGCTGCACATTACCGGGAACATCCTGTAATTTGACGCCAAAGCCGAATTACGAATTGAATCGTAAATAAATAACATTGCAATAATGTAATCCTTTGAAGTGAGGATAAATTATCGGAAAATGTCCGAAACTATCGCAAAAAGTCCAATTCTTACCAAATTTGATCAGATTTGATCAAATTTGGTAAGATTAGTGTGCGAAAAACGTAATTTTCAAAATATATTGGAATTTCATATTGAAAGTTCTTTGATGATTGAACATCGTGTGACTGTTGTGTCAGCCAATTAAATTTTTTAGTTGTTTGATAAAGGTCCTTTATTAAAGGTAATTATGTAATGTCGTTAAATTGGTTTTTGCTCATTTTTGGTCGAATTTTAAGAATAAAGGTTAATTTTACCCATCCAATGGTAATTTACATAAAACAAATGATAATGAATACTTTTATAACCGTTGTTTATACTTTATTAAACAATGTATTAAATCATTTAGGATTGTTTTTTTCCGTGAAGTATATTATTTACTCAATGTATTCAAATGTTCTATGATCAATGTAAAGTCATTAATAATAGCGCTGTAAATAATAACAATAGTAATAGTAATAATACAATAATATGAATATAAATATATATATATATATTGTAAATTGCAGCATCAATTTGTTTTCCAATCCATTTAGAAATGCACATAAAATATTAATTTTTTAGTTACAATTCGATAAAAAAAATTGTTCTCCTATCCTAGCCTCACATCATACTGCATTCTACATTAAAATAACCCAAAACCAATTTTTCACTTCAATTTAAAAAACCAGCCACTAATACGTGACTAATCTTAAGTGTACCTTTAATGTCCCACTCAATTTATATCACTGGACAATTTTGGTCCCCATTTTTAACCACAATCAACTAAACATTTCACACCCAATTAAGTCAAACTCTGCTTTTCCCAAACTAGACAGAAAAGTAAATGACAACATACAAATTCGCAAGCTTACAATCGATTCGCATTTCGACGCTTAGTGTCCACCAGTCGGACATAATCGAATATTAATATTAATTCGTAACTGTTGCCGTGCGGTAAACTACAGCCAACGTTGTTCTCGACGTCAATAATGCAAAAAACATATTTTTATATCGCACATCCTTGAAATTGTTTAGCCGCTAGCTGAACTAGCGTGTTGTTTAAAAAATATCCGGCGAACGCGCAATTTTTCGGCCGCAGGTTAATCGCCGCGGTTTATAAATAACGCGCCGTTTGTCACGGCTTTGATACATTCCACGAAAATAATTGTGCCTTAAACGGAACATTGACGTGAATCACCCGCGGACTGTCAAATCGGAGGCGCGCTTTTATTTTAAATCGCACGGCTAATCTGCGGGCTATATTAATACGCCGAAACAGTTTTCCGCTCAAAAATAAACCAAAACAAATCGCACGCGAATTGACGAAAATCGCGCGGGAAAACGCGTTTCTCGGACAAGTGTTGTTTTTCCACTATTTATCTGATAAGGGGCCATGGTGATTGCGTCGATTTCGACACCCGATTATGGTGTTAAAAATACCCGCATCATTTAAAAATAATTATGGTTTGTCTCTATCTCGGCTCGGTGATTAGCAATGAAGTTATTGACTGGACGGTATTAATTGAAGGTTTTCAGTTGACGATCAAAGCGCGTCGAATTCGGATGGCAATTTTCCGAGTGTCGAGAAAGTAACGCGCAAGAATCAGTTGTCAAACAGATGCTACGCTGCGCTGCTCAAACGCCGGCATTTACACAGAGTGTCTTAACCCCGCGTCGTGCCTTGGGAAATTTTTGCTGCGAGCTTTAATCTGACGAAAACATTTTTCGACTGACCCACATTGAGGTAAAGCTTTTTTACATAACATTTCGAATTTCGAAAAAAATAACAAAATTAGAAGGAAGATGGATAAATGTAAAATAATTGTGACGATAAATTACTTTTTTCTTTTTCTTCGATGGCTGTACAATAATTTTTACGCAAGGAAAGATAATTAGTAAAAGTTGAGGTAGAGAATGTTATTCGATTTCTGGGATAAAAATGCGTGCGAATCTGATAGACAAACATGTTGATTAGGTCGCATTTTTCTTTGGGTATGATAAGCGTTAGGTATTTATAAGACAAATTAAATGTACATTTGAGAACTGAACTAGTAGATTCGTATTATCAAGAAGGTAGTTTTGATACTGCTATTTTTGATTAAGTAAAAATAACTTTTTGTAGGTTTCCTTTAAGGAGATAAGGAAATTCGGGATCGGAGGTTTTTAGAAGTATTCGCTTTTATCGCTTATCATAATTGCAACCAAATCGTTTTAATTTGTACATGCCTGCATAAAAAAGCCCAGATAATAAAGTGGACTTTTTAATATTTTCATTGTTTAGTACGATTCTTTTTTGTAATCGTAAATTGGATTGACAAGACAATTTGAGGACATCTTAAAATATTAGTAAATTATTGACTTCAACGAAGTTACCCATTTGAAATATTCATACAATTAAACGATGGTCAATTACAGTTTACTACTTCGGAAGTATCGTGCTTTAAGTTTGGAGTTCCCATTGGTTGTTTCAATTAAATTGATAGGTAATTTTTTAAAAATAGATTCCGACGTACGTTTAAACCATTTATGACAATAGATTCCGACGTACGTTTAAACCATTTATGACAAAAACTGTGTTGATGTGAGCAAACATCTGCGAAAAGTTTAACGTAACTTATTAAAACAACAATATGAATGGAATTGTAGAAACGTGAAAGAAAAGAATCTATGTTATAAAAACATTGCTTTAACATAAACAAATGTCATTAAAAAATATCAGATTTTATATCTAAACTTATTTGTTTATTTTACTTAAAAGTACTATTTTTCGGAAAGAGTTTTATTTCGAAAGCGATTCTTTAATGGCATTATCAACTTATCACATACAATTTATATAATAGAATACAGCTTTAATCGGAAATAGTTCTTCTTGAATTTCATGGTGCAACAGGCACTATTTTTACCAAATCCCTCAAATCCAAAGAACAAAGTCAATAAATATCCGCTTTTGCTACATATAATTACTGCATCCTACTATCAAGTATGCTACTTTTTTCTAAATAGCCAACAGCATAATTTACCTATTTGTCTAAGATGTAAAAGGTCTTAAAAAAATAACACACCAATTTTTACATTGAGCTTTCAATACATTTTTTCATCTTTAATCTAATCTTATTCTCCATATCACATTTTTAACAATCCTCATTACCTTCTCATACCTGCGATATCTCGATTCTCACTTCAATATCATTTCAACCCAATAATCATTTCCCAAAATTCATTAAACGATACCCCAATCTACATCACCCACTACAAACATCTTAATCACAACCAAATTCCGCTCATACCATTCACCTACCCTCATCTCCCAAATTCCGATCATCCCTCCCAAAACCCCAGGCCCAGTCCCGTAGCCACCCCAAAACCCCGGTCCGGAAAAGCCATCTGCGCCCCATGCCTCGCTCAGGCCTAATTAGGCCAGCTAATCATCTCCGAATGTGCCAACAGTCTGCCCCCGCGCCCCCTCCCGGCCCTCGGCGGCTCGCCAGCGAAGAAGCGTCGCCGTCGTCGTCGTCGGCGCGTCCCCCAGAAAAAAGCCCGGCGACTGTCCCCTCCCCCGTTCGTTTGCCCCCCTCCTTCGCCTCCGCGCTGACGTCAGCGCCGCCGTCGACGAATCCCGCCGAGCGCGACTCGGCCGCGCGAAAGCGGGCCCGCCACTGCGCGCCGCGCGCCCCGCGAG
>JABFPB010005223.1:0-13622 GCA_022817645.1 Ceratoteleas bidentatus
TTTTGGCCTGTTTGTGACATTGTTTCACAAAGTCGTCGATTGCCAAAAAACTATAAATGTTATCAAAATTCTGTCTGACAGATTTGTTCAAAACTGAATTCCAAACATTTTGTCGCAAACTAAATTGAAATTTAATGAAAATTGGTGTTCCTTTAACCTTTTAAAAATGCCCTATATTTTATTAATTATTAACAAATATATGATTTGTTTTTATTTTTTGCAACAAACGAGTTAACTTTTGTTTTTTTATCCACTGATAGCTCTTTGCAAAACAAGTTTCATCAAAATCGTTCGAATAGTTCAGATTTAGGCATTTTACCAGACGGTCCCCTTCAATTCAAAACATCTATTTGATTGAAATTGAAATTAATAGAAAATAATTAATATTTTTTTTTGTGAGTGCGGATTGAGGAAATGAACAAAAACGAATTAATTTTCAAGAATTCAAAATTTGGCATTAAATACATCGACAAATCACTGGAATAAAATAGAATAGAATGGATTCGAGATATAAAATATGAATTCGAAATCTTTCCACAAAGTAATTTATTTTTTCATTTTGAATTCATTTCTATTAATTTCTATGAAATATTTTTTGCAGGGTGGGTTATACATGTCTGCGTATATAGCTCATCTATATTAACATATATGTTTGCATATATAAACTATATATAAGTATATTGCGAAATATGTGGTACACATATAACTTACAGCGTGTTTTTTCCTCTTCATGTGGCCTAGGGGCACAATCTATGGAAAAACCTACGTAGTTAATTTTATTCATTTTTTTCAAAATAGAAAATAAAACCTTTCTTGTATTAAACACATTGAGAAATAAGTTTTCACGAAAAATTAACTTTCTTGTCATCGTTTTGTGTGCTGCCCTTTTATTTGGCGTTTTATTTTACGAAACCGTAATATGAACTGAACGCAGTACAGTTAGTATTCTATCTAAAAATGCTGGTTTTGTGAAACTTGCTTCACTCGAGAAGTGACTCTATATGAAATTTGTGTAATATTACGTGAATCGTTTTTACAGTGTAGTACGACTGGAGATGAAAAGTGGAGTTGTAGTTTGAAAAGCAAAATGTAAACGATTAATGACAATCTAAAGTTAAAGTGTTTCTCCTCGTTTCATTCGTGATCAGAGTATAATTTGAACATTTGAAAAGTGAAATTTAGTATATAATTCTAACGTTTCTTGATTGCATTATTAATTTGGAATTACGCATATATTTTAATTAGTGGGATGTGCAGTATTGGTCTGAGAAAATTGATAAATTCAATACTTTAGCGTTATAATGACATTATTAACATAATGTAACATTTTTCATATGAATTAATTAATCCTTTCCTCGCTTTGAGGTTTAATAAAACTAATTGAATCCGAAACCGTTCCGACAGATGCTATGTCGAAATGGAAAAACGTTTAATTATGCTATATTGCGGTAATGTGTTTCTATAACTTGTCTTCTGGGAAATTATCCAATAGTGCTGAAAACTATCTAATAACACTTTTAATTGTTAATATTATTAATGTAAGATATTGCACAAGTATGTAAAAGTATTCAGTAAGACATCAGTGCATTCAATTTATTTAAATTATTACATTTCTACTTCGACTTAGGTGGTATATTTTATTCCAGTCCTTTACATTTCTTATAATAATTAACATTTTACGAAAAACTTGCGAATATAACGAGAAACCCTTTTTTATCTTTTTCATACGAGACTTCCAATTTATTATTGTCTTTGATACGCAGCATTTATAAACCTCAAACTGATCCGAACAACTGAACCCAAAAATGAATTCGACGGAACGAATGAAACTAACTGAACCAAAAAAAACTAATTAACTCCTCAAAGCCATCAGACCCAACGAAAATATCAAATCTAACAAACTTGCAGCCACGTCGAAACTAAAACACACAAGAAAAATGGCCAGAACAAATTGATCGAAAAGTGACCGATTCGTGAGGTCGAAACGTAAATTTCTGCTCTACCTCGTCGAAAGTCATCCCTCGCGATCCCTCGTCGATCAATAAGCGATCAACGAAATTTCGCTCGGATTCTTCGCGAATCGTTAATCATGCCGACAATTTCCCGGAATCCTTCGGATACTTCTTCCGTGGCCAATCATCATAACTGATCGATCAATCACGGAATTCGTACCGCAACCGCTTTCGTTTTGAAGGCGAAATGCTGTAATACAAAAGTAGGCTCCTTGCTCGCCGAACTAATCAACGGGGTATTCGCATGGGTGATCGGGAATGTCATCGATTCCTGACTTGTCCGTCACTTCTTTGGAGTAATTTTGCACGGTTTTGACCAAAACGAATGAGACGTTTAACATCGAAGGGCGTTTTCACACCGAACCTGTTAACAAAATTTAAGAGAAACGAAGATTTTTCTTCGATTTGACTTTACGGGGGAAATACCTTAAAGTCTATAATAATTTTAAAGAATGTGGACGAAAATTGCATAGGTCTAAATATATAAATCCTACTGGTTTCTAATTTCTTTTTTCAGGGAAAAAAATAAATAGGGGTAACAATTTAGGAATCTTAAAGTTTTTTAGTTTTTTAAACGGTCTCATTTTTGGTTGAACAATTCATGATCAATTTTTGACTAAAATTTTTTACTCTATCCGATATCATAAGAAATACCACATTTATTACTTTTTACACGTTCAACCATATTTTGCCAAATACACAACATTGAAAAATGATTTTTCCTACCTAGTTACAACAAATTCGTACCTCCCTTCAGGATTTCGACATTTCTCTTCATCTTCGCGCGAAAGTCCGGCATTCGCGTCCGCAAATTGCGCCCATTCACAATTACTCGCGGTGCCCACGAAACTTTCGGTTTTGCTCGCGCAACTCTATCACAATGTCGCGATTTGGCCGCGAAAATAAGAGGAACAATCGCCGTAATCACGGCGCGCTTAATCCGCGGTAATTGCGATTGATCCAGCCGCGCGTCACGCCGCCATAAATTCACGCGCGCGCGAGCTTTGTCGCGGCGACTCACATCAAACTGTCAAATTACGGCGACGGCTTCGCGGATATTAAAAAAGTTTATAATAAATTTGAGACGCCGCGAAATTTATCCCCGGGACACGTGACCCGGCTGCGATATTGTGACGCGCGGAACTCGGCCAAGTCACTTTATATCCGCTCGTGTCATGGGTATCTCGACGCAATCCGCGCTGAGGCGACGGCAATGGCAGTTAAAAGGCTTTCCACTAATCTCGGGTGCCGGCTCCCCCGCGCTTGTTTACATTTAAATTTATTGGACTTGCAAATTCAACGCGCGCGATTCGTGTTCCGCCGTTTTCGGCTCATCGCGCCGGAAATCGGAGATGCGCCCTTTTTTTCGGCGGGTTCACGCTTTTAGGCTAATTTCGCGGGATGAATCATTCAAACGAGCTGAGCGGATGTTCTGCAGTTGCGGCGAATGGGCGTTTAAGGTGTCGGGGAAATTGAGGGAAGTTTTGCGCAGTCTTTGTGGGAAAATGAATATCGTCGTCGATCTTGTCGTGGTTATGTTTGAATGAAGATAGTTATCATCAGTGGAGAAAACAAATTTCTACCGGTCCTAGTTTTTTATTTGTACACTATTAAAAGAGTGTATTTGTCGTGAACGGAATCCTTTTATTATGAAAAGATTTTAAGCTTAAATTTTGCTTAAAAGGAAGTCCTTTCATAAAGAAAGGAATAGTTTTAATGCAAAACTAATACCTATTTTGTTTTAAATTAAATTCTTTCAAAATAAAATTAAATTGTATTAAGATGAACTGAATTACACAAAAAAAAACAAATTTTCACAAAATTACAGTCTTTTCCACATAACGCGAATTTTCCACATAACGAGATTTTTAAGAGTGTAACGATCAAAGCCATGGCTTTGGTCATTAGATAGTGCACTATCGAAATGTGGCTTTAAAATGTCCGCAAAAAAATTTTTTGAGAATATTTTTACTGTGTTTTCTAATTACTATAACCGACACATGATCCAACATTGTATACACCTGTTTCCCGAGGGTACACTGTAAAAAAGTAGTGTAATTTTAAAGCATATTAACTTTAATTCAGTTACAAGTAAATTTACTTTAAAAGTGCAACTTTGTAATTACATCATATTTATTTTGATTTTAAAATGACTCTTTAAAATGACATCATGTTACACAGAGTATTTAAGTTAAGAATTGCACAGATTTAAAATTGTAACTTTAAAATTAATCAAACTTGAATATTAAAACATACACTGGAATATCAAATTTCAACTTCGAATGTATAGTATTGCTTGAAAGTTTGGTTTAAAATTAAGCTTCCTTTTTCACAATGCAGATTTCCAAAAAATACTTCACCTCGTTTGACGAACGTCAACCCAATTTCGGTTGTCACAACCAGCTCATTTTTCTCTGTGGACATTCGTCCGCCTGCGGATCACTGTCATTTCCATTTGATTATCATCAGTCGGTCGCGTTACAGTAATTTACATTACCTAATTACACGAATTAATCTCTGCTGACTGATGCGTAATTAATTACAAATCGTGAATGCCGTGCGACCGCCGAATCCGACGCACCGCCGTTCGAAAAAGGGACGCCTTTTTCGCCTTTGGCGAAAAATGGCGAATTAACGAGACCAGTGCGTTCGTTAATTCAACGGTTTGTCGTTAACGCGTCGCCGCGGCTCGTTGATTTCCCTTCTTCGGACGGCATTAGGCTACTTCGCAAATTACCCTGGTCGATGTTGTTTCAGACACGCGTGGATTGCGCCGCGTCCCCGAGACGTCTCAGACAGGCACCTGTCGAGTTGGTTCTTTAATCCGCGAAGTCGTTGAAACTCGACGTAATTGGCCGGACTGCAATTACCTGTGCATGGAATGCCATGTTTAATTGGACTCATTCGATGGCGATTCATTTTTTTTACGGAAACATGACTTCCGAACGTCGGCCTATCGACGGAAAATCAATCCAAGGAAGCGGGTTTCCGTTTTTTTCGCAATCCGAGTAATTGGGGCGGAAAGTGAGTGGGATTACGCGCCAAAGTGTTTCGATGATTTATCAGGGGATGTGCCAAGTGAAAATATTGGAATGGGCGGTTTTAAGAAAACTCGGGTGGATTTTAGGACTGAACTTCAGGTGGAGATTCAGAGAGTATTTTAAGGTAGATGTTATGTACTGAGAAAAGTGGTGGAATATAAATTACTATACTTTACGTCGTAAATTTTTCGACAGCGTTATCGTAAAGTTTACGATAACGCTGGCGGAAATTTTTATGAATCCAGGAGTGTCCACCGACAAAGATTAAAACTGTGAAAAAATTAGCATCGTGCAATTTATGAGCAATATTTTCAGACTTTCTCAGTTTGATACATACACGGATAAAAAATATAATAAAGTATAAATATATTTAGGAATGTTTAAAAAGTTTAAACCTATATAGACATCGAACATGGAATCAATGTGGATTCTACGTGGAGGAACATTCGGACGTAGATTCTACGTAGATTCCACGACGAACCTACGTGTTTTAGAGGTGTGTCTGTTAGGAAAGACTTAAATAAATCTTTCCAGAATTATTTGACACTTCAAATATTTTCGGATTTTATTTTCTACAACATTCGTAATTATAAAAGAGCAAGTAGCATGCAGTTCTGTTACACAGCTGTAACAAAAACATCTCAATTTTTAACTCTAAAATGACTTCAATGTAACTTTCGTTCCCTCCGTTTTTCTAATCCATTTTCCATTACTCGACATCACCCGTGACACTTCGTCCGCGGAAACGACGCGTGAAATCGGTCAAAGTACACCTCACAGACGCTGAATTCTAAGGGCCCGTGTTTGTGGAGGAACTGTTCCTCGGATTGGTCGGGCGGATTGATCGATTAGCTGATTATTTGGGTTCGATTAAATTAATTGATGGAACCAAAACAGTTCCGCGTCGGAGTCTCCGGGAAACAGGCACTTGTGAAAGCTAATCAATAGTTCGATTAGCGTGAGTCTTGTCGCGTCCTTTCGGGTTCTGCGTGTCGCGACGGAACATAATTTCCCGGTGGCTTCATCAGTCAACTTCGACCCCCGATCCGCTGGAAAAAAGGTCCCGACGGAGAAAATTCGGCCGAGCCTGACGAGTCGGAATATCGAATTCAATTATTCGTACGTTCGATGTTAGGAATTGTGAGAGTTAGGTAATGCGGACCGCCTAAGAAAATCGTAAATATTATCTCTTCATATTGCAACAATTGCCAATTGGATTTGATTATTTACATAATTGTCTAAAACCATGTCTATTTTCAAGCCAAACAATTATTCTTTTCATTATGAATATAGTGTTTAGAAAAGGGCAAAAGACCCAAGTTACCCGATGGTACTTTATTATATAAAATCGCATCACTAAAAAAAGTGAATTTGAAATTTTCGAATTCACTTTTTTTGGTCGAATGGTCACTGGAGAATTGCGTCCCATTGTAATCTCGGTTTCTGCGCTGACCTTGTAACCCGAACTCATGAACTGCTGAGAATGTTTCTTTCTGCTACAAATTTGTGTTATCTGCAGCAGTAGTCAGTAGTGTACTATTATATGTAAAAATCAAAACAAACCTATGTAATCTCGGTGTGTAGCCCGAATACACGAGCCGCCTCCGGTTTTCCGGCCGACGGGGTGTGGTTTTACCTGCATCGATCCCTTGAAAATTCACCTGAGTCGCTCGGGCGCACTGAAAAACTCGCCAGTTACGTTCGCGCGGTGCATTACTTCGCGTAATGTAATACAACCGTTGCCTTTTTTTCGCGCAGACGTTAAACCAACTTCATCCCCGGACGTTAACGCGCGTCGGCGAAATTGCAGTTTGAAATCTTAATCGCATAATTTTTACGAGCACGCGTTAATTAGGTGAACTTCAAGCGATCGTTCGCGTTTCACGACTCTTAATTAGTCATTTCTGTTTGACTGTATGAATTTCGTCGCTCCCGGTCGAAGCTTCTTGCGGGATGAGCTCGGGGTGAATCGCATTTCGGTGCCGTTAAGGCGATGTCGAACAGAGCAAGTTTGAATTGGCCATTTCCCGCCAAAAGTGATTGTAAAATTAATCGAAAAATGTTCAATATCTTATAAAAATATATTCCTAGCGAGATTTCGATAATGGGCAAATGTTTGGAAGCAATGAAGAATTTAAAATGATTTCGTTGTAAAAAATTGGTACGTCACTACAAATACAATAGAACAAATGGAAAAATCTAAATACGTATTCGCAATTTTACCATTGAAGAATTATTTATTTAACTGTAAATTAATTTATGTTTTTTCTATGCATTTTTTCAGGTAAACGATACTTTCGGTAATCCGCCCTGCATAGCGAATTTTTGGTACGTTTTTTTTTTTTTTTTTGGTTTCATATATTTCTTTTTTATTTTTTGTGAATTATCTTTCAATAACTCTGACTATACAAAAGGGTGGCCTTCCAAAACAAATGTGGCAGTGATATAAATAAACATTTTCATATGGCGATTCGTTTGCGGTTATTTGTTCGCAAAATACAGCATTTTGGGACCAAAAGCAGCACGATAATGAATATCGTGTTTGAAAGCCGCCCTCGACGCTCGCAATTATCCACTTGACACGCGTTTTCACGCTGCAGTGAATAATAAGTTTGCGAAAGTAAACACTAGAGATTAATTAATGATTAATTAATTAAATGATTTAATTTCCAATTATAAAGTTCAGTCACGGCTGTCCGCGTTTTTGCTATGACCGGGCTCGCAACATCGCGAATTTTCAATGTGGTCCGATGAATAAGTGACGGGTTTCCTTAACGGATTACGAACATCTTTGCAGCGCTCAAATCAGGACTTTTTAGTGTAATTTCGCTCAAGTTGCAGTCAATTATTCACGGAGGAGTTCGTTCGAGAAAACGGCCAATTCGCTTATTACGAAATCAATTGCACGAGCATCAAATGGACGAGGTTGCCTTACCACTGCGCGTAATTTTTCGAGATTACATGGTCTAAATGAAACTCGAATGGTCGACTTAAACGGCCGCGCGTGAGCTATGGTTTCGTTAGGCTTTCTTGCATTCCAACATACGGAAGTTAATAATGCGCTTTCCCTGTTTTAGATAAAAATTTGCTCCACCCTAATTTGCTACAATTCCCATTCGTTTTACGGGGAAATGTCAGTTTTGATTCAGAACTTGAAATTGATATAACCTAACTTTTTCGTCGTTTTAAATCATATTCAATTAAATCAAAGATATTAATTTCTATAACTACTTACTGGAACTACTTACTAATTACCTTATAGTTTCAGCCAATATTGCAAAATATAGCAGAATGGCAAACAGCAATATTATTAAAATAAATAAAATGCATAACCATAAAATAAAATACATAACCAACCACGTTACTTAAAACCAATTCCTCATTTACCAATTCCTCATTTACTTAAAACCAATTCCTCATTTACCAATTCTCCAATCGCAATACTTCACGTTAAATACATTTCTGAAACAGAGTAGCTCGCAGCTCCCGTAAATTTCCACTTCTTTTTCGCCTCCAATCTAGGCACTATTTTTCAATCGACCAACCCTAATAACTCGCAACCGGGCAGCTCGAATGCGTGTCTCGGGCCGTTTCGGGTTCGTAAAAGTGTTTCCGACGGCTTCCGGGGCCCCGTTGAATTCCACGGCTCCGTCCGTCTTTGCCTATAATAGAAATTCCGATTGCGATCGTAATGGCCCAGCGTGGATGCGCCCCTGGGAACGCAGCGAAGATGGCCGCCGCGCGGGACTTCCCGTGGCCGCGCGAAATAAGAGACATGCCGGCGGAAAATATTATTCCGCGCCTTTGTCGCCGCGGCTGTTCATCTCGCGCGATACGACGCGCGCTTTTATTTCCCGACGAAATTGCCAGCCGTCTCCCCGGAAAATGATAATTCCACGCTGAATCGGGCAAATGGCTCGTGCGGGCGCCGCCGAGATAAGTCGCGAAGTTGTAGCGCCGTTTTTTAGCAAGTATAATTTCGCGTTCTATTGTGTCCCGTGATGTACGTGCCAGGAATGCGCGCGCGAGCGCCGATTGAAAAATTACGTTGATTAAAACGAGTATTTAGAGGAAGATGTTTTATTGGGCGCGCGCCATCGAGAATTCCAATGGCCGCCGCGAAATGGAGATTCGTTTGCGGCGAACTCTGCCCGAGCGTTCTTCGAGACCGCGGTCCTTTAGTGGAGTCGGAGTTGGTGGTTTTTTGGGAGGAAAGAAGAGTTGTTTATTGAGAAAGAAGGACGAAGTTGGACGAGTCGAAGACAGTTTTTTTGTTGGGGTAAATTTATATTAACATTGAAAGAAATGATTATAGGAATGGTATGAGTATAATTCCTTTTTAAAGGAATAAGAAATTGCAGTATATTATATAAACAAATTAGTTAGAATTTTGTTAAGTGATATATGAGCGAGTAAAATTTGTGTGATTATGATGCATGGCGACTGATGTAACGGTGTATTTAAATTTAGATGCAGCTGGAACTCTGGCCTCTTTATCCGCAAGAAAAGGAAGTCCTTGTTATTTTCCGGAGCTCCGCTTGTTTGTCAATAAACAGCCATCCCAGTTTGATTAAAAACGCTCGACCATCCTTGAAGGCGTCGTCTCTTTTATGAACTTCCATCGGACACCATGTTCCCACCAGACTACCTCTCCCAGTAATCAGGTCATTTCATATCCCGAGGTGCTGTAGCGTTGAGATCAGTCATCGGTATATAGAAAAAATGTCAAGTGTTGGATTAACGTTGACATTTATAAATAAATAACTTGAGCCCTAGCATTGGTTTCAGAATGCCATCCTGTTATTCTTTTAAAGTTGATCTAAGAATTGTAATATTATCCTCACGTCGAACCAGCATTCAGATTCTGGATACTTTACAATAACTTCATGTAAGTTTGGTACTTTCACCTTTGGAAGTACCTATTGGGGTCTAACTATCTTTGTTTTGATCAAAAACGGGGTCTAAATTCACGTGTCTCAATTAAAAACATCTATCTATCTGAAAATGTCTCGTTCTAGAAAATTTGTCCTTTCCTTTACTGAGAGAAAAATGCAGATAAAGTGACCTGGAGACGTTTTTGTAGCTACTAAATATATCATACCCTAGTTGTAGTAGCAATAGCTTTCTGAAGAAATAATATTGCTACTACAACTAGGGTATGATTTGGAACAGCAATGATTGTACACTGAGAAAACGAGATGGCTATGGTAGCCATCTAGATAGCCACCATAGCCATTTAAATAGCTCTGGTAGCCATCTGAAATAGTGTGAAACTTTCGCAAAATTGTTTATTTTAATTATTTATAATTGTTTATCAAATTTTGGCCAATTTCGCGAAGTTATCATAAAATTGTTAATGGGAATGGAAAAGCCTCAGAGTTCGCCTTTCATGATGGCATTAATTCATCATAGGCTTGTACTTAGTTCACTAAGGCCCATCCCATTATTTATTAATATCAATTAATCTTACTGCACAATCTCGACTTGTTAATTGTTCTTTAATTATAATAATTCATGGGGTTGGCAAGTTTGATTTCTATTTGTTCTTTTTGGCATGCAGACACTTTCACAAATGAACAAATAACAAAATTGTTTAACAAAAAGACATTCTCCTATGGTTCCCTGACTTACTACTTGTTGTTTAATTCTCGACCTAATGCTCCTAACCCCAAGGCTTCGTGGACGATGACTGGATAACCAGATAACAAATACTACTGAAAATATACTTTAGTTAACTGACCCATATTCAGTCGCATAACCTAACTAATTTGAGCTTCGTTTTCAAGGATGATTCCTCGAAGAAGGCTCGCCTGTACAGGCCGAGACTTCCTCCAGTAAATCTATAGAGTCGCCGCTTGTACAAGCCAGCTTCTCTACCCCGTCCACGAGGATAAACGCTCGCCTGTACAGGCCGAGTTTTATCAACTCTCTTGGGATGGTTACTCACGACTGATACTGAGGTCAAATCTCACTGTGTCGAATGTCAAATTCGACTCTAATCAAAACAACAGATGTCGCTAAGTGTTCCAAATTAGATGATTTCTTTTCAATAGGTAATTTGGAATGTTACAGTATTTAGCCGACACACGTGTTGAGAAAAAAAATTAGATTAGTCTAAATTAACAGTTGGCATATGGGTCTCCGGCTGCGTGGAGGACCCGAGATGCCCTGGGATTAAGGCAGGCAGGTGAATCCAGGAACAAAATCAAACTCACTTCTTGACTTAGAACTCCCTTTTCAATTACAACTGAATACTTCGATTCCGACGTACAATGACGGAGGCCCCGACTTTGCGCGCCGGGAAATTCAACCGCTCGGAAACTCGACGCGACGCGTCCCAGAGCTAAGCTCTCCGTCGTCGCTCGCGACCCAACAACTTTCACGTCACGCGCCGCACTGCTCGCCTCTCGCGACCTCTTCGCCCTTCATCCACTTACACACACTCACTTCCATATATACGGGCTCAGTCGTACCACTCGTCGGCCAGCGACAACTTTTCGGCGCGAAAATTGAGTCATATTCTTATTAAAGGAACACAACAAAAACTCTTCTCACACACTCGGTCATCTTGAAGTGTCCGACGGTTTTCCAAAGATATTCCAAAAGTTTTCCAAAGGTTTTCCGACAGTTTTCCGACGGTTTTCCAAAGATTTTCCAAAGGTTTTCCAAAGGTTTTCTGGTGGTTTTCCGACGGTTTTCCAAACGTTTTCCAAAGGTTTTCCAAAGGTTTTCCAAAGGTTTTGCAAAGGTTTTCCAAAGGTTTTCTGATGGATTTCTGAATGTTTTCGGATGTTTTTTTGATTTTCTGAAGGATTTCCGACGGTTTTCCGAAAGTTTTCCGATTGTTTTTCGATTGTTTTCTGAAGGATATCTGATGGAATTCTGAAATGAACGATCCAGTTCTAACAAGTCCAATTATGAAACTCCAATTGTGAACGTTCCAATTGTGGATCAGTCCAGAAGTGAACGATCCAGTTTTAACGAGTTTAATTTTGAAGGTCTATTTGTGAGCGGTCCAGTTGTGGGTCGGTCCAGAAGTGAATGGTCCAGTTTTAACGAGTTCAATTTTGAATATCCAATTGTGAATGGTCCAATTGTGGATTGGTCCAGAAGTGACTGGTCCAGTTTTAACGAGTCCAATTTTGAATGTCTAATTGTGAATGGTCCAATTGTGGATTGGTCCAGAAGTGAATGGTCCAGTTTTAACGAGTCCAATTTCGAATATCCAGTTGTGAATGGTTCAATTGTGGATTGGTCCAGAAGTGAATGGTCCAATTGCGGATTGGTCCAGTTTAAACGAGTCCAATTTTGAATGTCCAATTGTGAATGTTCAAATTGTGGATTGGTCCAGAAGTGACTGGTCCAGTTTTAAACAGTCCAATTTTGAAAGTACAATTGTGTACAGTCCAATTGTGGATCAGTCCAGAAGTGAAGGGTCCAGTTTTAACGAATCTAATTTTGAAGGTCTATTTGTGAACAGTCCAGTTGTGCATCGGTCCGAAGAAAAGTAATCCGAATCATGTTGAATCCATAAATTATATTAGTAATCCGTTGTTTGCCATGTTTTCGGATGTTTTTTTGGTTTTCTGAATAATTTCTACGGATTTCCGATTGTTTTACCGACGGTTTTCCAAAGGTTTTCAAAAGGTTTTCCAAAGGTTTTCCAAAGGTTTTCTGAAGGATATCTGATGGAATTCTGAAATGAACGATCCAGTTTTAACAAGTCCAATTATGAAACTCCAATTGTGAACGTTCCAATTGTGGATCAGTCCAGAAGTGAACGAGTTTTAACGAGTTTAATTTTGAAGTTCTATTTATGAGCGGTCCAGTTGTGGGTCGGTCCAGAAGTGAATGGTCCAGTTTTAACGAGTTAAGACGGCTTCCGTCTGATTCGGATCGCTCGTCGGATCGGGTTCGCAAAATAATGAATGCGGCGATTTCAGATTTAGTTGATTTATTATATTGAAAATGGGGGGAGGGGTTACACGTAATATTACAGCGTAGGTGTAGTCCGTTCAGCGGCCGCCGCGTCTGAAATGGAAAACGATGTTTAAATCCTGTTGCGGAATTGGCTAGCGCTTAGAGGCGCGCGCTGGAGGGAACGGTCGGGTGGCGGGCGCGCGGTGTCCGCGCGCGCGGCCAGGAGGCGCTGCGGGGACACGAGTGTCTCGTGACCCACCACTGGCGGTGTCCGTCAGTGGGGAGCGGGAATACGGTCGAGTGTCTCGACCGGGGGCTAGGTGGCGCTCGGATATCTCGGGTACGGGGAGCGGGGCGGTTGCGCTGACCGGCGGAACGGTGGTCAGCGAGACTGAGGGAACGACGGTCGCGGGTGTCCAGTGACAGTTCGGCCGGGCGAACAACGTCGCAGCGAAGTGTCTTCGCTTTGTGGCGACGTTCCTCGAGTGGCTCGAGGCCGTTTCCAGGTGTCCTGGGAGCGGTGGAGACTCCTGCTCGGGTTGTCCCCGAGTTGGTCAGTGGAGCTCTTGCTGTTGCCGGTTGGCGCGCGTATTTATACGCGCGGTTGTGGCGCGCGAAATCGCGAAAGGGTTCGCGATTGGCGCTTTCC
>JABFPB010005224.1:0-13625 GCA_022817645.1 Ceratoteleas bidentatus
TATACGTCTAGGAAAAAAATGAGTTCACATGAAAAAAAATATACTGTGATAAATGGTGATATTTTTGTATGTGATATTTTAAATTGTGATATTTTTGTATGTGATATATTTGTATGTGATATTTTTTACGTGTGATAGTTTTGTATGTGATATTATGGTTTTGTGATATTTATGACGGGAGCCACATTTCTCATTATAGTACTAATAGGACAAATAATCTTTTATGTCTTGAACAATGTCATAAAAAGAATAAATAATATCAATAAGATAAAATAGGTAAATAATCATACATTCGGAAACAAGATTAGTAATGCTCTCAAACTTGTGTGAATTAATTTGCCTTTTTGGTATCAATGGTTTAAAATGATTAAGAATTCGCTCCTGAGGGACTTTCATATTTCATGCAATTTAATTGCATCAATTCCAGTAATTTACTGATCAAACGTTTGACCATACTGTATAAGACATTTATTTTCCATTCTAATATAATTCCTAATATATAAATATACTAATACTAATATATAAAACGTTTTAAACAACTTTCTGCATATATTCCGTACAATATTCTCTCTTTTGTCTTATCAAGTGATACAACCAAGTCAATGGTCAGACATCAGACAAGAAGCAGCAAATTCGAAAAGCTCGTCGCGAAGTCGGAAAGCGCGCGATTTTTCAGCGACTTGACGTTTCAATTTGCGAAAAAAAGGAACCGCCAAGAAGAATGGACGCGTTGCGTGGACGAAAGCCGCGCGGAAAAGAGCGCTCGGGGACCGAGCTCGAGTTCAGCGCGATGCCACGTGTAATCCCGCGGGCGCGCCGCGCGTATGATTTACCGGCGACGGCAATCCGCCGGGCTTTATGGATATTCGTCTTTAACTCTACCAACTGGGCGTGTGACGTGCGGCTCTGTCCGCACTGCGTGTTTGCTCGGCACCGTTGACCGAAAAAGCGTAGCCCGGGCGAAAGTTTTCCGGCGAAACGGGGCCATGAAATATTTATGCCGCCGTGTTTGACTCGACGTCCAAATGGCGAAATGAAGCAAGTGGCTTGTTATTGCGAACTGTTTTGACGTCACGTTTTAATTTCGAGCGAAAGTTCGGCAAAGATGGGAAGTTCGTGGAAACATTTGGAAGACGTTTTTTGATGACGTCCAATTTACCGCTAAAATCGAAGCAAGCGTTTGGAGAGATTTCACGGGAAAAAGTTTTCAACGACGGTTTTATATTGTTCAGTGAGTGGAATTTTGAGTAAAAGGTGTGGCTGTCTTCGTTGATGTAAATGAAATTGATATTGTACTTTTCGCACTGATTGCGTGTTTGAGGGAAAATTGAAAATTCATAAAAGAGTCGATCCGGAATACACTTTTGGATAGAAGTCCATGAAATTACCGCACGAGGGCCGATACGATATCAGTACCTTTGCTGGGATTTTAATTAAATTATTGATTTTTACACGCAAGCCGGTCAGCCTAAGTAACGATTTGATGGAAAACATTTGCAATGAAATAAATTAACTTTTAATGTGCGACGCAAAAAGTGACATGCACTTTGAAACGTATGAATTTACTCATGGCGGCTATTAAAACTGCATCGTCGATATTAAATATGAATCAACAAAGCGCCATTTCGTTGTAACTTTAAAATTCCAGTAGCGAGGCGTGGCATGAAATATATACTTTCGCAAAATTTAATTATTAAAGCAAAGATGAATTAGGAAACTGAAAATTTGTCAAACGAGGGGGAAATAAACGGTGCCAATGTCTGCGATATTGCAATCAGAAAGACTGATTTTATTAAGCTTACGCTCAACAAACCTAATTATTTACATAATTAAAACAATCTTCGACGATTCTTGTAAAGAGAAATGGGAACATTTCATGTTTTATCAAGTTTTTATTGGTCTCTTAATACCTCGCAATGTTCTCGATAATTATCTTTGCCTCCATCGATAATTTATGTTGTACAATGAAATGTTATATTACATAATTATTACAATGTACATCAGATAATCAATTACTCATATTTTTCTGCTAATCTTATCACTCAAACTATTATTCAGAGGCATACATTTTTCATAAAAAACACTGCATTGGTCAAAGTACCGAATCGATATAATAAATCAACCTAACGAAGCAAAGGAACGTCACAAAAAGTGACGCATGTCCGTTTGACCGCAGCCGAGAAATTATTTAACATTGCATCGCAATTAAATTAATGAACAGCTTAATCAGAAAGTTACACGAGCAATTCTCATTGCCTTAAATTCAACTTTAAACAAATGAATCTAATTCGAATGGTTGAAACAGAAATCCAACGATTTCAGCATTCTATTCCAAACTAGCATAAACCGCGTAATCATCGTTTAAAGTAAAAAAACATATACAACAAAAAGTATACTTTTTCCATAAACTAATTTCTCCCTAAATCACTAAAACCTGTTTCGTATGCATAATTTGCTCTAAAAAGCTATAAGCTCCACAGCACAATTTGTTTTCATTCATTAATTTTGGATTCGCGATTAAACACACGAACTCATGCGTCGCAAAAAAACACTCGAGATAAAGAGTCGCAGTAAGAACTCTGATTGATCTCTCGAGACCAATCTCGAGAGGACGCGTCGCTGCCAAAAAAGTCGGCTCGGTTTTTTGTTTGGCATCGGCGAATCAGCATGCACGCGACCAGAAGTAAGATGGATATCATCATCGCGTCTGATTCCAGCCGGAGGGGCATTGATTCGCCGGCCGCCGGGCACAGAGAAGGAGAGTTACAGCTTTGTTTACTACGCCCGCGAGACGGGCTCAGCGCCGGCCAGTCTGGCACATATACCCCGTCAATTCTTTTAACCCGTCCGGCCGTGTCTTCGCCCGGCGTTATTTATCGGTCAAATCTTGCAAGCAATGAACTATCAAAACCGCGAATCCACGCGGACCGAGGGATTTGCAATTCCGAGCTCGCCTCGACGGCGTGCGGCGCAAAAAACGTGTTACGTTTTTCCACACGGGATGAAAAAGAGGGAGCGACGAGCGGCGGGCTTATTTTCAAAGAAGTGCGCTTTTTGCAGGTCGTCTGATCACGAATTCGAAGTTTATTAGCATTTAGAGCCACTGTTAGTTAAATTGTGATACCGAAACGCAGTTTGGGTAAATGAAAAAAGGTACGCGAAAATCTAGCAGTATGCTTTTAGGGAGGATGGTGATAGTTGCAGATTTTTTTATATTTAGGACAAACTGAAATTATATTATTTCAAATTTGTGAAACGAAGGGTACAGCAGGATAAGCAGGTCAAAAGTGCCTTTGAACCAAAGAAGTTATTACTATGATATAAATTTTATTATAAAACAAATTTTCAGCCTTCTAACTTCATCCGTTTACGAGATATGACTGAAAAAGCGATTTTCCTGTTTTATTTATTTTCTCCGGTTCTATGGCACCTAGGAACATAGTTTTCACGTTCGTAGGTGCCATCCTAATATTAAGATATAATTATTAAAAAATTGACTTTTCAATGATAGTATACATTCTACACCTTCATTTTTATTTTAAAAAATTCCCCATCAACTTTACATTTAAACATAAATAATAAAAAATTATTTTTATAGCTTTAAATATTAAGATTTTGCGCAGAAAAAATATTTTCCACTTTTATGTTTACACTTTTCTAACAATCTTCATTAATTTTCATATTTTCAGATTTCTGCACATTTTTGCAAATGTGCAGAAATCTGGTGGCACCAACTGAAAATAATGAACACCCAACTTTTTTAATGTAAATATTCAAATTTCGCGCGAAAAATATTATTTACGATCTGAATTTGTACGCTCTGTATCAACATTCATCAAGTTAATATTTCCACATTTATCATATGTTTTCGAATGACAGCATGCATTATAGGGATTCTTCAACGTAAATGGGGATCACTTCAAAATCTTTGTCAGTTTATCAGAAAATACTACGTATTGGAATTGGAATCAAACACAATCAGATAGTTTTTTGTGTGAACCATTGAATTATATATATTATGTTTACAAATGTTGAAAATTGTAAGTTGTGCAAATGCTAAATCTTTAAATATGAGATAGCAGTTGAAGAATCCCCTTAACCCTTAAGTCCCTGCACATAAATCGAAGCTTCAAAACCTTGTTTGTTGTATGTAAATAGTTTGATAGTACTCTGTTATTTACTAATAAAAAAAATAATTTTTTTTACAAATTTTGTTAAAATGATAATTGTACATGTTGTAATTCTACGTTGGTCTTTTCCTCCCTACATTCATTATCATCTACTAACAGCAATAACGTTATATATTAATGACAAATTTACCCACCGGCGGCCCTTTTAACTGAATTCTTTCGTTACATAAGTAATGAAAACATTGAAAAAAATTGAATGTATCATATATGATACAATAAGGGCTTAAGGGTTAAGGTAATATTGTCTACCCGAGCCAACTTTGATTCCGAATAATTCTACTATAGTAACAACTTATTTGGTTCAAAGGCACTTTTGACCTGCTTATCCTGCTGTGCCCTTTATATGAGATATTAAATTAACAATGATACAATATATTTCCATAAGAAAAAAATGGCAGATGAAAAATCTGCTGATTTTCCTGCCCTTCTTCTACTGTTAATGCTGCTTTTGATCACAATCTAACACAAATTCCATACTCACTATATTAATTTTCGTAACTATGATTACACTCTGAAAAGCCTTACGCAATCGACATCTCGCGAGAATACCCTCGACTCGTAATAATTATATATAGCGAGTTTTTCGACTCACCGACGGTACTTTGCGCTCAAGAGCGACGAGAAGGATGGAAGAGACAGAGAACAAGAGGATAGTAAGTTGAAGCGCATTCCGGCTAAACGTATTACAGCCACTTGGTCCACAAACCGTCGAGTCCTCGAGTGAAGACGTCCTCTTCATCGGCATAAGATGCCTGCGCTGGTCGTGGTGTAAACGTGCGCTTGGCCGCGCGCGCGAGCGGAATTACAGAATAACGCGTACAGCAGAGCAGCGCTGGTTAAATGAGCACTCGAGCTCGATTTCGCCTTGCGAGGAGCTGATCCGGAACTACGAAAGATCGAGCGCTATTGACTTGCCGAAGGTGAATATATTTGCGGTTGCCGGTTATCCTGCGTGCTTATTCAGATAACAGTACGCTCCGAGGAATTCGACGTTACAGACAGACTTTGGGTCTTATCGGACCTGAGTCCGAGCCGGATTTCTCAGGTAAAGACGACTGAGGAGAACGAACAAAACGGAATAGGGAGAGTGATATTCGAATGGTGAAAGGACGAGCATACTTTTTAACTAACCATCTATAAATTTCTCCGAATTTCTATTCGGAAAAAAATTTAAATAGAAAATAATGGGGAATCGAATGTGAGAAAGAATCTGGTACAAATCGTTCGCTGGACCAATTCGAATATTGTTTGGGGATCTTCAGTGATTTTTATGGAAAAATTGAAAATTAGTTACGCGGAATTCGTTAACTCGAATCCCGACGATTGATTTGATTGGCGATACGACGAGGGGCCCCCTGGTGAGTGCAACTTTTATTCCTCCAGCCAGTTATTTGTAAGAGTGCACGAGTCGCGACATCAAAGCGACGACAGTGGGATTATTTAATAAACCGCGTGCACCGTTGAAAGCGTCTCGAGACGGAACGTTCGGAAACGATGCGTCGTTCAATATTCAGCGGCCGAGGCATGCAGATTTCAACGTTTAGTCCTGGCCATCGGAAAGTCGGGGGCAAAAAGTCGCGGAGTTAATAATTGAAGGGTTTATTAAGTCTGGAAAAGTAACCGCGATTTTTGAAGGAAATACGGCAAAGAAGGAATTTCAGATTATCTCTGAGCTGAAATTTATTATTGTTGCCAAAAGGTCGAAAAAACGGATACAAAATTGAGTTAATTATTCTGCTCCACATTCGTCACGAATTCAATTAATTCGATACACAGTGATACGGTAATTTCTTAACGACAAACATTTCGAAATGAACGATAAATACATTCACACGTAAGTATACAATGTTAATGAAGAGGTCATTTGAATAAGGCACTCGATTGGGAATATCGACTGCAGGTAATTTTGTCAGTACAATCTGGGCAGCAACAGAAAGAAGTCTGAACTAAAGAACGAGTCATTCATAGCATAAATATACGAATTAAATATAGACCCAGGATGCTGATTGCGACCGAATGTTGATTTCGAATATGTACAGCTCGCGCCGATGCGTTTCAGTTGATGTTTGTCAAATAGCCTCGCGTGTGCGTTATGGTTACAGCCAATGATGCCGCATCCCCTAAAGCAAAGATTGGGCAGACAACTTTGTCCGCGATTATGCCAATTCCAACGCAACTTTCCGCGTGTCTGACGTGATCTCGACTTTATGTGATAACGCTTTATGTAATTTCATATGTTTGATAATGATACAATTTCAATGACCCTGGTTCATCTTGCCAATATGTAGAAGGTTTACGCAAAGAAAACCCCCCGAATGAGAATATAAATGAATAAAAGCCAAAAGACAATTATTTTACTGGCATGGATATTGTGATACTATATGAGAATTTGTCAATTAATTAGATCAATTTAAAAATCTTAGATTTTTGACATATACATTTTTTGTATTTGGCCAGAGACACTACCATGTCTCTTGATTGTCTTTTGATTCGTTAGAAAAATGTAATTAAACTCTGCTTTCAATCCATTTGTTAGTGTTTGTATTTGTATAACCTCTATTACATGAAAGGAGGTTTATACATTAAAAAATGGTCACGAGAAGAATCCAAATTCTTAAATATAGAAATCTGGGTCTTGTGAAACTTGAACATTTCCACTTATATTTTATTTCTTGGTCATTTCGATTGCGTTTACTTTTAACTAATTTTTAATTTACGTTGTACTCCGATTTTATTCACATTCAATTCCTTTTTCTTCGATAATCACTCACTACTAAATTGTTCAACTCATATTTCGCCTACACTAAACTCATTTCATTTATGTTTCACTCATTGCATTAATTTTCCTGACTTTTCATTCATTACTTTTATCGTTTATTTTTCGCTGACTTATTTACTGTATTTTTATACACTTTTAATTAGCATTTATTAGCATTTAATGCGAGTAAAAAGTGTACTTTTCAATCAAATTTAATTTTCGTTTCATTTTCACAATATACGAATTTTATTTGCATTAGATCTCCTTTCACCGGCCTTTCGGTCGCACTTCATTTACTTTTTATTTTCACATATACGAATTTGATATACATTAAAGTTACTTTTCACACACTATTCCCTCACTTTTTACTCAGCTTACACTAACTTTTTATTCAAATTTCTTTCACATGTCACACATTTTTAACTCGTATATTTTTAACAACGTCGACTATTCTTTGCCAACCGTTGGCCGCCGAGATCGGGCCTATATAGAATCGTTACAATGTTTTCGCAGTGCCCAACATTGGTAGCTGATAGTTCATATTTGAGTAAGTATATAAATATACACGTCAAGTGACTTGTCAAACGTCTAAACAATTAAGAGAACGTCGACTTCATTAAAATTAGACACTTTTAAAAATGAATCACTTTTAACTAAATCTCCAGTTTTTCGACATAACTTTCAATATATCCGTAAATGGACAAAAAACCACTCGAATCGTCCGAAACGACAATATACACTTTGTTCCAGCGACCCAGTCGATAGTCCCTTTTGTAACGATTTAATTAAATTATCGACTCGTTTACACGTTAGTTTCGACGAAAAATATTCAGAACATTTTTGTCGAACAAGTTGCGCTCAAAGAGACTGACGGTAGAACGCGACCAAATTGTTGCCTCGCGGAGTGGTATCCCTAACTTCAACAACGCGAGAAAAGCGTTGAAACGCAGTCTTACATTTCACTAAACGACTCGCATTACGGATCACCAATGCTCGAACATTTTTCTGCGGCATTTTAATTGCTGACGGTGTAATTGATCAATCGAATGGGACAACAAGAAGTTTAATAATTAATTTACCTCGGTCGGGAAAATTAACCGACGCATCAATATTTTTCGCTAAAAAACGCGCAGAGAATGTTTTGCTAAGGGAAAAGATATCAGCAATTTGATTAATTCTCGGCCTAATAAATTCCAAAGGGCGATCTTGCGCAGCAACGCGGACTCTTCATTTTGTTGTCGTCGTTGGAATCAATTTACGGATTTTTTCAAGCTTAAACGGCCAACCTTGCGGAATGTCGCTTTTTGTTAATCCATAACGCAATTATTTTAAGTATCTTTTAACGACGTCATTCAAATTGGCTTCGCTCGATAACGCCTCGACAAAAAGGGCCGATATTTTTACATCGACAGAAACTCACACGGGGAAACTTGGTTTCGCATTGTTTCCTATTGAGTTGCAAATTACTGAATACGTTGAGGAAACGCAGTAAATGCGAGAAACTGCGACGATGTTGAAAATACGCTTCTAAGGGCAAACCAACTTCATCAGCTCGACTAAAAATAGCCTGGTGAAAATTTGTCACTTTGCCTCGAAAACAGTCGAAGTTTCTTGCTATTCCAACGGACGTACCTGAATAAAAATTTATCTTCCACCGGAAAAATAAACATAGAAGTCTGGCACATTGAACCGATCGTATTTTTTTCACCATTCTCTCTGTGGTTAGTCAAAGTGTCGAAACGAAAATAGTCGCGAAAGGAGGATTTAATTGAATCATCAGATTTGTTTAAATAATTAATCGGGTTCACGTGAGCGTAGTTTATTTTTACCATCCGACGTCGTCTAACGACGTTAATGCTTCATAATGTAATTAATTACCCGTTAGGGTGAACAGTATTTATTATTTTTATCTTTCTTCAACATCCCCAGTTTACGAAGAAATAGCTTGACTTTCATACGTCTGATGCGTCGAACATTTGATTTCACATTCCAGACATTCGTGAAATAGATATAGTTCATCATCAGCAGATTTTATTGATTTTCTTTACTATTTAGACTAAATTTCTGTCTAAATTTACGTGTACTTTTGTGTGACAAACCAATGTCTGTATGGAAATACATATAAATTCTATCAATTCCTAGTACAAGTTGTAGGCCTAAATGTTTCTATTTGATCTTTGTCCACTATTCCTATAATTATTTGATAGTTTCTAATAGTTTTTATAAGTATTTTTCAACAGGGAAGAGCACATAACCATATGGATTTCAGTGTCGGAATTATTTTAGAAGAATAAATCCGACTTTGTTCAAATCCTCGAGATTTAAGACGAGCGGGTATCGTACTGTAGTTGGGGTATGAATCATAAAATAATTCGGTACCAGAAAGATACATTATTGATGAAGAAAAGAGATAACTTATTGTGATAACTGTATATCAAGAGACAACAGGAAAACAAAGCAACTAAAGTGTCACCTCAATTTCATGTAGTCTGTACCTACACGGAGAGAAATGACTTTTTCGAAATTGCAACGTTTACTATGAAAGCTGTGATAACAATGTAAAACGTGGTGTTTTTCCAAAGTAAATTAAACATTAAACAAAAAAAAGATAAACATTACATTGCGGCATTCAAAAAGTGCAACGTTTAATACATAAATCGATAAATCGATAAACACGTTGTAGTTTATGACACAAAAATTTATGTAGTTAATAAACGAAAGTTAAGTTATTAGAATGTACCAAGTATTTTTAATTTCGAAGGATTGAGCAACGTTTGATTTGAACTCTGTGTGACCCCCGCGCATGCGCGCAACAATCGTTCAGATATAGCGGAGGCACAAACATATTGTTTATGTATATCCCATTTATTAAATATTAACATTTTTCTTGACATTTTGTGTTTCCATCGTTCGCTCATCAATGAGCCAGCTGACAGAATCGGATACAGCATACCTAGTTATTCTAGTTCTTTATTTGAGATACAGATGGCCAATAGTAGTGACGTTTCTCATAACGTCTATATCCTCAGTCCTAGTAGTATGTAAGCACTCGTAACATCACAATTCGTATGAAACCTTTGCGATAACGATTATGATTTGAATGCGCCTTTATACTTCGATTGTTAGGTTTGGTAGGGAAATTTGGCGGTACAAAGTACCCAGGAAAGAAAACGTGGGTCGCAATAAGTTTGTTTAAAAATTACTTATTTTTGCTGAAAATATTCTTAGTATTCATAGCGTATGTAGTAAATTTAAATGATGTCATAATGCTGCAAAAATTGTCGCAATTTCCTACCCGGGTAGCTTTTAGGATATTCTACGATGCAAAGTTGCTGTTTATTATATTCCATGTTGTAAATATTACAAGTGACTTGAGCAAAAATTGAATTCTATTGAATTCAACATGTCAAAATACGAATATAAATATTTATCCAATCATCCTACGAATGTCTGTAATACTTCATATTACTTCATAATTACAATGTGGCGTATATTTTTAACAATCACAACAGGTGCATCATCATGACAGGTTTTATGGAATACGTTCCAATTTTTAGAACGGCATTTCTGTCCATGTAATATGATGCTCAATGAGCATTGCTCATACGATTGTGTTTTCTTGTAGAAACATAAAGATACCATAGATCTTGATTTTAATATTCCTTTCATACTAATCCACATATGAATTTCTGATAGAATATAGCAAAAATTATTCAATTTGTTGTGGAAAAACAACTGGTTACGATCGCAAAATTCACTCAGCTTAAATGTTTTTCAATCTACAAAAGCGATCATTACTCGTTTATTTTGACTTTGCCTGGAGTGTTTACACACTCCAGCCAAAGTCGAAATAAAGAATCTTAATCGCGTGAAGAAAGGACCTTTTTCCCCTTCGTCGCCTGGCACGAATCAATGCTCGTGTTTCATGTATTGCCTGAGCCAGCAGCAAAACCGAAAGGCGTTCGGTTGTTTGGTTGAGTTGCGCAACATCTGGTATAGAGTGATAAAGAATGCGCGGAAAAGAAACTACAGAGATGGCACTGCAGTCGTGGGGTGGGGGATGCGGTACGCGTGAGAGATCGGGCGTAGTTGTGGGCTCTTGCCGAGTCAGGGCACGCGCGGCGTAATTGTGAGGATGGGGTGGTCTAGGGAAACGTGGATGGAGCTGAAGAGGCCGAAATTGTTCAGCTGCGAGGCTCGCTCGCGGGAAACTCTACGGCGCGGCTGTGTGCTTCAGATGGGGAGTGGGGGAGGCGCTCATTAAACTCCCCCGAGTCACCATGAGGTGCAAGAGGCCGCTGATAAAATCGTGGGACTGATCGTGTCGGGGATAAAAGCGCCGGAGGACGAGATTAAAAATGTAATGCGTCGTTTGGGTGCGTAAATTGGGAAGGGTTAAGGTTTGGAGTTCGATGATGAGGAAGTTTGTGGAAAGTGGAGGGGATAGGAAAGGTTTATGGGGAAAAGTTGGATAACTGGTTTTGCAGTGAGACATGAATAGAAAAGTGGTTTTAAATGTAGTGCGTCGTTTGGGTGGGTAAATTGGGAAGGAGGTTTGGAGTTGGATGATGAGAAAGTTTGTGGAAGATGGAGAGGATAAGAAAGTTTTATGGGAAAAAGTTGGATAACTGCACTGAAAAAAATATGGAAGCGACATTGTCTAAATCAGACAGCTTTTGTCTGAATTGGACAATACGTTGTCTAAAATCGACGAAAATTGTCTAGACTAGACAATTAATAGTCTAAAACAGACGATTTCTTTTTTCAGTGTGGTTTTGCAGTGGAATGAATAGAAAAGTGGTTTTCTATTCTTTACTTTAGTACCTACACAAAAGTAAACACTTCATCGATCCCATATTCCAACTGTTTTACCAAAAACCAAAAAAGAACTACCCATCCATACATCTTCCTCCCTAAAAACTCGGATCATTTTCCACCTCCCACTAAAAATACCCGTCGAAACCTCCGACCTGCAGCTCGGATTTAATCCAAGTCACGGCGTGCAAGAAACAAATGAACGCGAGCAAAAAACCCATCCGGGCATCTGCCGCGCGGCAATCGCGTTAAGTAATAACTCGAAGATTACGCGGACGCCGCCAGGAGCGCGATCAATTATCGCGGACGCATCCGCGGGCAAAACGAACAGCGACGCCGTGCCGGGGGAATTTAAATTTCGATGCAAACGAGCGAAATTCAATCGCGCCGTCGACTGAGACCAATACGGCTGTTTCGTGGGGCTTTATAAGATTTTTCCGGCCTGACGAGTTGTGTCAATGTTGAAACAACGGAACGCCAGCAACTAGTTAGCAAATTCAATGTCAACCGCCGGATTAGGAAGTTGCCGAGCAAGTGGAGCGGGCTAAGCGACTCGTTAGCCAATCCGGCTTGCCGACGCAAAACGTTTCGTTCGACTATTATACACCACGCAGCAACTCGAGTAAATAACGCCGGCGATAAAGGCGAGCGAAAAAAACGAACGCGCGCGCCACAATTATTCGTCGGCGAAATTCCCGAGCCGATTATTTTTGGCTGCGTTCAGTTTTCCATTACCCGTCGGCGGGCTGCGTTTTTTTGCACGCGCCGGGTCTTTTTGTCGCCGCGCCGTCCGTTCCTTCGGATAGTTTTCCGAGCGCGCTAATGCCGGAGGAGGATCAGTGTCGCTTTTATTAGTTCGACGCGAAATCGATGGGACGGGTGTAGTCGGGTCAAACGGGCGCGCGCGAGAAAAAAAAGGCGCCGAGGGAAAATGGGAGAAAACGGTCGCGCAAAAAAGCGGCGAACGGGGCGGGACGCGCGGAAAAACGCGAAAGGAAGAGAAAGCCGGGGTGCGAGAACAGACAGCGAAATTCCCGGTAGATCACTGTCACGCCGCCAGAAGCCAATATAAATACCTCAACGCCTCTTCCGCCCCCGTCGACTTTCGCATTGCTATGCCGTCGTTGTTGTAATTGTAAGCCGTCTATCCTTCGTTTACGTTATTCATGTGTGCGAGCCAAGTGACTGTCGTGGTTCCTTCCAGGCGTAATACGCGACGGGACTGCATTATTCGGCGAGCTTCAATTATTCGCGGGAGGATCGCCGGGGTCGCGAGCAGACTTAGGATATGCTGCGGGGTGGTTTTGGATTTTTGAGGTCATCTTCAAAATAGCGGCGAAATGGACGATTTCTGCCGCAGACTGTACATTTGTGTATATTGTCAGGGTAGTGACTGAATTAGATTGTAAGATTTCAGATTGATAAACTTGGCGTCGAATATTAGCGTTTTTTGTGGAGAAATTTTTTATTTTTGTCAGGATAATTTTTGATAGATGGCTGGCGAAATTTCGGGTCGAGAAGAGTAATGGAGGGGGAATAGGCATTAAAAGTTTACGAAGTTTACATTTGAGAAATAAAGTTTTAAACGATTATTTCGATTGTTTGACGGGAAGTAATATTTTTAAACGTGTAATAAATGGTGGTTGAAGCCACATGAAAATGTATGCGATCCCTTGAAGATTATATTATATTACGGTCAACAAAAAAATACAAATCGGTGAGAAGTCGATCAGATATGAGTCAGTTATAGGTCTAACAGTGGACAGACAGCAGTCATATAATGATCAAATAAGAGTCGGACCTTGGTTATATATCGATCAGTCATCGGCTTAATAACGGTTAGAAAATGGTCAGATCTCGGT
>JABFPB010005225.1:0-13614 GCA_022817645.1 Ceratoteleas bidentatus
ACATTATTAAATTAATATGATCATATTTTCACTTTGCACCCTAAATATACGGCCCTTGATAGGGGAACTACCTTAAGGAAACGTTTGAAAATTTAAACCCTTGTAGAAATAAATATACTGAAAATTATTCTGAAAAACTCAGAAAAACTCGGACAGTTACTCTGAAAATCTCTGAAAAAGTCTGACAGTTCCAGTTATGACAGATTTTCGGTGTTTTTTAGACTTAAATTACAGAGTCCATAATTTTATGAAAAACTATGAAACTCTGAAAATCTCTGAAACTCTCTGAAAATCTCTGGAACTCTCTGAAACTCTCTGAAAATCTCTGAAAATCTCTGATAAAGTCTGATACTATTATGATACTACACTGAGAGAAATGGATCGTAAACTGAAAAACTCTTAAATCTCTGAAAATCTGTCAATTGGAATTGTCAGACTTTTTCAGAGATTTTCAGAGTAACTGTCAGAGTTTTTCAGAGTATTTACTTCTGCAAGTGTACTTTCATCAATAAATAATCCGTTTATTCCCCATGTATCCCAAAATTGTCTAATAATAAATAAATAAATAATCGACTGTCAACAAAAATATATAAATATAAAAATAACATAAATATAATACAAAAGCACATAAATAAATAAAACATAAAATATAAATAAATAATAATAACATTTTTTAAGATTATAAAGAACAATTTTCGAATAAAAAACATTCGCAACATTACAAATGGCAAATGTAATCTTCTACTCCCGACAAAAACAACTCTGCCCATTCAAATAATTGACCGTCCACGACAAAACCCGTCCGAGCCTCCTGAATTAACCAGATTTTAATCGTCAATTACATCTCCGGACCTTCGGGCACAAAAGGCCGCGCACCTGCCGTCCCATTTTCGACGTCATTGGACCTGCGAAATTTGATTCCGCGGGTGCTCATTTCACTTGCACTAGACCGATTCCTTCTCATTTGACTCGGCGACGGAATAATTCATTGGCCGTAAAATTCAGTCCGCCGGCAGCGCCGTCGAATAAAACTCGGTGATTATTTCTGTTAATTTTGGATTCGCTCCAGGGCCAAACTTTCGAGATAAATGAATACATACACGCGCGCGACCGGCTCCTGTTGTCTTGCAAGTTTCATGCAGTAATTGCGCAGCTATAGACGCTTCTTTAAATTAGTCGAGGACTCACGTCGGGACGAATCGAATTAAAGTTTTCGGCGATAAGTTTTCTTAATTAAGAATTTGTCGCGCGACGCGATCCCGATTTTTATGGTCTGATTTATGGGGTTAGGAACGGCGGGGAAATGGGGAGAGGTTGCTTCCGATGATAAGCGCATTTGCATGGTTGTCTAACAAAAACAAGCGTCGGCTTGGACCGCGCAACTGTCAACAGCATTTGTTGTTCATTAGAGCCCCATTTGATGATTCATCATTACGTATGTATCTAGTCAATGTATCATGCCAGGCGCCCGGTCAAGCAGAATAGGACGCTGTTCGTGCTTGGATGTTGACCCCAACCCGGCGCAACACGCGGATATTCAGTCGCATCTTGCATCGCCATCGCGCGTCCACAGGTGGCGCTGTTTACGGTTCGAGTGATAACATCATGCGAACATCATTAAGGGCGTTAATACGGAGCTGAAGAAGTATGAGTTGGATGGTCTTTTTGAGGGGTTTTTGAAAAGAGGAGTAAAAAGCTGAAAGTGAGATGTTGAAGGATTTTGACGGAAAGGTTGGGAAGAATGAGGAAATAGGATGGAGATTTTTGGAGGATATAGGACAATTATTTAATCGAAAGATTTTAAGTCAAAATTCAGCATTGTTTTTTTTCAGGCCCTATAGCAGTAAAAACATTCTAGGATGGGAATGTGATACTATAATGGGAAGGCATTTGCGATTATACGATTACATTACATATTATGTATTAAATATCCTGTTATATATAATCGTATTGAATCCGAACGTACTAAGCAATATAATAGGACAGTAATAATTTTAGTTCAACTATTGCAAGCTTGGGACCAAGAAATAGATCCATCATTCAGAGGTATTAATAAATTAAGTGTAATTACCTTCACTGTGGTTGAATATAAAACTAACACGAAGAAAGTTACAATTCAATCCTATATCGTTTATCAATCGAAGAGTATTGCATTTTTAAGGTGGGTTAGACAGTGAGAAGGAATGCTTCGGTGATGAACAGTAAAGATACGGATGTTGTCTATATTAAAGTGAATGCTGATATTTTGTAAATAATTATGAAAATTGTAAATTTTGTAACAAGTAGCATTTCATAATGAATGAAACATAAAAGTTAAAACTGTTGATCATGCATTAAAATCGTTTATCCAGTTTAAAACGAAAACTAGTTGGTTAGCTAACAAATTATACAAAATATTGATTAGCAGAACGACAACAGCTTTTAGTTAATTTGCATTATTCTCCACAGAAGTTACAAACCTGAAATAATTTTTTAATTCGCGAAAGTCTAAAAATCGTCTTCGACGATCTACTGACATGTTACATTCAAATTGACTTTTTACACCTAAATCTGGATGTTTGAACATTCATTTTTAATGGTGGTAAAATTAGCTTATAACCTGATTGAGTAACTAATCAGTTTGGAGCAGTTGAAAATAGATTGAAAGTACTTCAATCATTCAAGCCGTTGAAAATAACTTAAAACTTAAAAGAAAATGCGAAAAAAGAAAAAAAATCAAATAACAAAAATTGAATTTCTTAACTACTAATCGAGTTCAACTCGATTAATATTTCATTAGACTTGTATAGAGTATAAATTATTTAATATTCTCTAAATTATTAAGAAGTTTGTTTCACACATATTCTCTCTTCAAAATCAATGCATTTTACATATTGACGAACTTTCCTTCTGCCAAACAACACCGCTCCCCTATTTGTCTCCACTCTGAAACCCGCAAATAAATAATTGCAAACCCTTAATCAATCACTCTCCAAAAAACAATGCCTCCAAAGTTCCCGTCCAAAGTTGTCCTATCTAAAATTACCGTTCCGATTGACCGCCGATAAAACCTCCTTAGTACCGATCGATAATCGCAAATGCGATCGGCACGTCAAAACAAACTGTCTTATTCATTCGGTCTGCATTTCTCAGCCGTCTGAATAATTAACTTGGCCGTATTGACTTTGCCTTCAATAATGCACTCGCCGGCCAAAATTAATCCAAAAGAAATTGAATCGCATCGCGATACCGGCGATCCATCAAAGTTGCATGTAAAAACCGACGCCGTTGATGCACCGGGTCAGCTCGGAACAATGAGAGCGAGATTGTTCGTCGACCGTCAAGATTATCAGCGAACTTCGGAATGTGCGCGAGACGCGTCTTGACGCCGGAAGACGAGTGCCGGTGGTTTCCCGGAGAGGCTCCCCAAGACAAGACGTCCCGGAACGTGACGTGTATGCTCGAGACGTATGATCCTTTATGAAGAGCCGCGCATGCACGTCTCGGCGTGTTTAATTCAAACCTAATGAATCCGCCGCATCGACAATCCGCGAGTCGAGAAACACACGGGAGCTGCAATAATTATGGTACTTTGTGTTCGCAAATAATTCAGCCGAATGGCGCCGTTTAATGTATGCCTTTCGGGAATTTTGACGCGATTCCTCGGATATTCGACATGCTGGCTTTTGATAGGTTTCGATGGGGTGCAGAAGAGAGGAATGTCGAGCCAGGAGCAATTTTTGTTAAGCCAACCGAATCCAAGAGATAATTCATAAAACGAAGCATTCATACACGTTAAAAAATATAGATATATTAAAAAGTATGCGGAATTCGTTTTTAGTACGATTTTGAAAAAAAATTTTTGAAAAAATCGATTTTTCAAAAATGCCACCATTGGAAAGTACTGTTCTTTGTCTATATAATTCTAAAGTTTTAAGTCGACCCGATGAGTGGAAGTATTATTTTTTGTTCGCCGAAACGAATACTGCACGTCTACATTCCATTTAATCCGAAAACTTTGAAGCCATTTTTCTCGAAACGACATTTTTCAAGTCGGTGGACACGATTACAGACAAACATCTCAACGGATTTCGATGAAATTTGGCATACTTCTTGCAAATTAAATTTTGGTGCCCTTGAACGAAGGAATTTAATTTCTATTAAAAGTTACTATTTTTTGCACGCTAAAATAGCCAAATTTTAAGTCAAAAAGTGACCTTCATTTTCAGATAGCCGCCATTTTGTTTTGAACCTATACATTTCAATTTCCTTCGTTCAAGGGCAAGTTTTTAAAATATATTTTCGATACCCATTATTGTTTTTTGATTTAGATAAGCGGGTCACGAGTTATCGTGTCCACCGCAAACCCCTTCCGCTGAGAGATGCTCCTGAAAAATGGCTATTTCTTCGCCACGTTAAAAAAAATTGTTTTGAAAAAATTGTAAAATGAGGCTGAAATACAGATCTTTCTAACGTACTCTTTTGTTTTTTATACGCACATAAGTTTTGGAGAAAAAAATTTCAAAAATAACGTAAAAACGTCGATCCGAGTGGAGGTAACCCCTTAAAGCCTAGGAATGTTTTGCAGCTTTTAGCAATTAGCTATTTCAGTGTGGATTCAGACAGGTGTTCAGAATTCACAAGCAGACGTGTTGAGGTTAATCAACTGGCAGTTTCAGTTGGAGTTTTCAATTGCAGGTTATATTTCCGGCCAATATCGCAGGAGAAAAAGAAAGACACGTATTTATTCACGTATAACGTATCCTCACGACTTGTAGCTGAAACAATTATTTTGACGATACATATCTAAATTCTTGCTTAATTCCGGCAAATTAGCAGTCTCCGTTCAGATTGATTAGTATCTCGATCATCTATTCACGCAATACTTTTGATACCGTCCCATTTCATTTCAACCATCTGAAATTCAAACATTTCCTTTAGGACACCAATTTTTTTCATTTTTTTTTTTTTACTTTTGTACACCAATTTTTATTCCCAAACCCACATCCGAACTGTCTCAACTCCCAAAAAAACCCTTCAATCTCCAACGCCGCCTGGTCTCTCCAGCACAACGTGAGATTTAAATACAACTTTTTCGTCTGTCCAACCCGAGCCAAATGACCGAGTTATCGACACCCGAGGTCAGTGAATGATGACCGCGCGACTGCCATTCGTTTTTGGGAAATTGAGTGTTCAGGATTTAATCCCAATAGCTCTTATAATTCAATGCTTTATACATAGTTGACTACCCTTCATACATCAATGTCAGAGAAAGTTGCTCCCCGTTGTTCATCTCGGTCGCAGCTGACTCACCACGCCCCTCGCCCAAGAACGGCACACTTATTCCCGCTGTAATTTCGCCCGGCCAATTCGCCGAATCCGATACTAATTTCGCGCGCGTCGCCATAATTGATAGGCATCGCCGCATTGATCCGCCGTCCTTACAGGACACCGTGTTATTAGCCGCCGGCTTCCGGAATGCTCGCTTTGTGTGCCGCGGGGAAAAGGCGTTTTCCGGCAAAGGGAAACGCGTGCATCTGTAGTTACATTTCAATTTCGCGCGAGGCAATGTTGTGCATGATTGCAGGTCGTGCGTACAATCTTGCGCGTGTTAGATCAAACGCAACGAAAATGTATACGCGGCATCCTGGTATGTATGACGTTGTTTAATTTAACATATCAATATAACCATGCCTTAAGTGCGCCTCTTTGAGACATGAGGCAATATTGCTAATGTGGCGTAACGCGTTTTGCCGCCAAATTTAGCTCGAGGTATTAGACGCCTAACCACGGTATTTGGATAACAATCATTTCCGGAAATAAAGTAGAGGTCTAGGGTAGAGAATTGTGTGAATTTATTGTCCTTGCGGAGAGTAGGTAGTTTTAAATTAAATGAATGTAAATAATAATGACTTTTGAGAAAGAGGGTAATTTTGTGTCTGCAGAATTTCAGAGGATATTGCGTGACGTATGCAGTGAAATTATTCATTTATCCTCAAATAAATTGTAAATCGTGTATTCCGGATGAAAAATGACATATTTATCATAATATACTTTTGAGTTGGAAATTACACATTGGTTGAGTTACTTCACGACGTCTTTGAGTAATCTTTAACGCAATGGGAAGAATGCCAGACATGGAACGAAATTTAACTGAGAATATTTCAATTTTGAAAATGTCAATTTTTTGGCTTGCAAATAATGATAAGAATTGAAGAACGAATATTTGTAGTTGTTGCAAACATATACTGCATATTTGGACTACCATAAAGTATACATCGTCTTGAAAAGTAAAAATATGGTAGTCAATAGGATTGTCATGAGTAGTAGGTTTAGATTTTTATAAATGTCGTTGAGATTATAATTAACTATGTCCTTCGCAAAGCTAGCTAACCTGCATCCAGTAATTGCAAAAGTAAGGTTAAGTTACACATTAAGATTATCCGTTCCTTCCTATGAGATTAGAAAAGTAGTCTCACCGTCTAACAAAGCAAGGTTGCTGTTTCAAAGATTACGCAACAGTGCTATCGAGAATTAATTTAACTAAACCTAGCAACAGCTTTTCACAGCAATTTCTTATTGCGAGAAAGGTCTCTTGATTCATCGAAAATAGAGTCTCCACTCGACGTTCTCTTCCATCTTACCTTCGTCGATAAATACGGGCAACTAAGTCTGAGAACCGGTAAAACTGTTTATTTGTTGTTTCGACAAATATACACTAGAAAAACAAACGTCTTCTCAGTCCCTTGTTTTGCAACACTTAACTTCTTTTCGAGCTGGTTTTCATTAAAGCCAAATAGATGTGCAACCTTTTTTCGCGTTCGCTGCAAACTACTTTAAATGTACTTAAAGTACTTAAACAACTACTCTTTTCATCGAACAAAACCTCGACGAGAAAATCTTTTCAAAACGAAACCTTTTGCACGTTAAGAGTAAAATATTTTCCAGATTGCCATTTCAAAAACATTGAACTTGAAATTAAGATTCTTTTGAAATTCAATCAAAATACAAACGCACTATCCCTAACGCTGTACTAATGGTCTACAATAAAAACTGTTGCGGAAAAATCAAAAGAATAAATTATCAGTTAAATGTTTGGAATAAATATAATATTTATATTTAAATATATAAAATAAATTTTCAAAAATATTTTGTCTACATTTTCAGAAAAATAAAAAAATGTAAAATATTTAATTTGAACGCACCATGAATTTCAAAAGCTTATTAAATTTATATTTTTTTGTCATTTGAGGTGCTTTTACTCTAAACCGCGAACTCGCAACGGCTGCCAATTAATCACAATATTAATTTGCAGAACATCTCGCGGATTGATAGCGGACGTTGTTTTGCCTTGAATCGTTTATTCAGCCATGAAACAATTGCCGGGCTTATTATCGCCAGAATCGGCCAATCCAATTAGACGGCAAAGAACCGGCGATGGTATCGGAGAGCTCGCATAAAAACGCACGTCATTCGACTTGAATGAGACGCGCGTAACAAGCGAGAACACATTGTATCGTTAAGTTTCGCGAACAGTTACATGACCAAATTGTTGGAATTGGATGTAAATGACGTATCGCGCATGCAACGAGCGCGGCCAACTAAGCAGCGCGTGACACGCGATGTTGCATGAGCTCACGCGAGACGGCCGGCCACTTTTTCCCCGGATTCAGGTGTCGTTGGATTCACTTAGCCGACTTTTTCCGCGACCACCTCCGGAATTAGCCGGGTGACGGTTAATAGGGGTTTCGATGATTCGGCCATTTACTGGGTCGGAAAGGTTTTCGTGTGGGAAAAGGACTTTTCGGAAAGTTGGAGGACTTGGGAAAGTTTTTGAGAAGGGAAACAATTATACTGAAATTTCGTTGAAAGGACTGACATTTCGTTTATGCACTCTTAGAAATCAAATCTTTTGAAAGAAGACATAATTTTGACCTAGAAGGAATTAGGTTGATAGAAAAAAAATCCTTTTCAGTGAAAAAATCTTTTTGTGGTAGAAGGAATCTTTTTTATTCAAAACGATTTTCAAGTGATTTTTCTCAACATAAGCAGACGTGAATATACTGAATATGAAATCAGTCCAGCTGCGAGACTTCTACCAGAAGTTCCTACATTTCTTATACCATACAAATAGGACAAGTTCCTAGAATTTACATTTTTTTCAATCGCAGCATTTTTAGAGATACCGCAATTTGAGTACCAGACTATTTCCAAACTGGTTTTCACTAAAAAATAAATTATAAGAGAGTGGAATAACGTGGGATCTCGGAAATCATTGTGGAACAATGACTTCCGTGATATTGGTATATTCCACATAAGTTTCTATGGTATTGATTGACTGATAAAAAATGTTGTTCTTCTTTATGTTAAGGAAATCTGTCTGCAAATTATTAAAAAACAAACTCATGTCCTTTTTCCATCTCTGCATTTTATACATTCCTTTTGTTTGGAACATTTAAGGTTTGAGGTTATGTGACAGTTGGTCACTGTTAGTAGGGAGTTCGGTTTCTTGCCACGTAGTTCGACCGAACTACTATATACGAAAAGCATTATCTAGATACAATGAGAACACGAAAAAGGTATGGCACCTGCTCATATTTCATTTTATCAGATATGGTTGTACGAAATTAAAATAAAGTGTTCTCAAATGAAAATTCTTGAGCCGCCAAGTACAATCGCGCGGAATATGGCATTTCCTTCACGCACAATAAATTTCTTTCGTTAGCTGCACTGAATACATTATTATTTCAAGAAAGGTTAGGCCACTTCAACTGAAACATTAATTAATTTCAAAGCTCTTTCGTAGGATTTAATTAACGTTTTGTACCAGCATAAAAACAAGCGTGCTATTTTAAATCGCTTTTATCGTCGATGTTAAAACAGCGGTAATCTAAAACACTTCTTCTTGTTACATCAAAACTGTTTTACCAAATAAATTATACGTATTTTACGCAAGACGTTTAATTTGAGCATAGTTGTAAAACAAGTAGATTTTACGGTGTATAGCTGTTAAGTTAAATAAACTCGTTTAGTTAAACGAACTTCAATCTCACGTTAGTTTATAACCAATCTTGGTTCGTAATAACTAGCATTGGCCTCGCTTTTTCCCTCGTTGCAATTTTATAATATTTTTATGAACCTTTAACGAGTAAGTATCTCAGGTTATAACGCGATATATTCGAAATGTACATAACATTCAAAAACTAGAATCAATTTCATATATGACTCTACATATCCTCAAAATCTATTTATTAACGAAAAAAATCTGTTAGATACGAATTGATGCATATATATAAAAAAGAGAAAAAATCTAAATAAAAATCGATAGACAGTATTTCTATTCTCATATACATATGAATACCAAACAATTGAATATGTATTTATAGATGGCTCGTTTTTACAGCAAATTTAACTTGCAATGTTGCCAGGTTTTGTACAAAAACCGCAAAGCTTGAAATAGATGAATCCTATTGGTTTCGAAAAAAAACCACCATTTTCTTTTTATTCAAAATTCAAACACACGTCAACACATGCTAAAATACAACTAAAATACCCCTTACAAACTCAAAAAAAATATTCTTTTGAATGAAAAGAATTCCTATTGTCAGAAAAGGATTTTTTATAGAAGAGAAGTCCTTTTCAATAAAAGCGATTTTTCTTTTTTGACACAAAAAATACCCTTTTCATGTAAAAGGATATTTTTCTGAGTGTAATGTTAAGACATTTAAGTGTAAATCTTTTTTATTTTTACCTTTTTACCAGGTCCATACATTTTTACATGAAAAGACACATGAGGTTTTTGCTAAATAAAAATGCCAGTCATTTTTTGTATGTCCAATAATTTTAGCAAAATTATATTTTATATACGTATATCCGACATAGATGGATATACGTATATCCACCTATGTCGCATACTATTTTACTAGTCTCAAACTGTATCAACATTTTACAAATTATTTTAGAGTGTACATCTCGATCTAAAATTTTTTTAAACTTTTTTCTTCAATAACCGAATCAGCCCAATTATTGGGCTGATTGTTCGAATGGTCGCGGAACTCAGATCGCACAATCGAAACGATTACGAACGTCCGTCGGGATCGCACGCGATCCATTTTCTCCGACAGAATTTCGCAAAGTTAATGTCGCTGGTTCGACCTGGCATGTACATGCGTTTTTTGTTCGCTCCTTTTCGGGACTCGCGCGAAAATCGATGCCTGTCGAATTAGAGGGTAAGTGCGCGTAATGACAGGCCGAAAAAGTGTGTAGTTGTGGAAAAATGCGATCGATCGCGGACAATGGCGACGTAAAAAATACGTTTCCATTCTTGATTGGCGTCAAGTTTCCGGGCCAGCGCGACGCTTTTTTCCAGCCGCGGCACGTTCGATAAAAGTTACGCGCACAAAAATTGTTTTTGTCGAAAAAAACGGCGGAGTTATTAAAAGCAAAGAAGAGCGTTTAATCGTCAATCGAAGTTTTTTGTGCGCCAAGTTTCAAAGTGCGACTACACTCCGCTTGTCACTATCGGGAAATACAGTCGCGACGTCGCTGTATTCTTTTTGCGATAGTCAAAGGAGCGAAACAGTTCTTTGTGATACGTAGTCGATTCACGTTCTTATTCTGTATGAAACGCGCGAATAAAATATCTATTCAGAAATCATAAAGTGCCCGGTTCGGGCTTTAAATGTGCTTTTTGTGCACCCGAAGTAATCGAAATGGAACAATATTGGGGTTCAGATGAAAATTGCAGCTCCTTTCGTTTCACTTCATTCGCAGGTTGCGAGATAAAAGAAGACGAAATTTCCATGTAAATTGAGTACCATATTTAATATGATGGCACAATTACAAAAGGGTTAATCTGATATAATAAACCGATGTTATGAAGTCCCAGGCGAGGAACATTTTAATCTTAATAAATGACAGCTACAATCAATGAATCAATTTAATCTTATTATAATGTAACTGATTATAGGTACACCAGAGGTATTTATTATTAAATCAAATCTCAGCCGATGCAAAAAATGAGTTCGATAAACCTGCAGCTGCCAAAAATCACGCAACGTATGCTTTTCACGTATAAATAATTCGCTCGAAAAACAAAACGTTTCCTCGAATCCGTCATTCTTACCCTGAAAAGGCTCGAAAACCGCACGCCCGCATTCACTTATACAAATCCGACGCGTGCGACGCAAAAGCTCCGCTTTCGACCATCATTAATATATATTCATAAATTTTAATTGGAATCTATTATTCTCTATAATACCCTGGATTTACTGCCCGCAGATGATAAAGAAATTAGACACGCATCGCTTCTCGTATTTCAACTCAGGCTCGAACCGCGAATCCGATGGATTTGTTTTATAACGACACGCTATCGCTCCTTTCATTTTTCATTTATTTTCACAAACAAAATCTTCTTTGCGCGACGTTCCCGAAAATTAAAATCCGCATTTTTTATTTGCAAGCGTTAAAAAACCCGCGAAATTTTAAACTTCTGTTGTCCGGAACCATGAAACATCCCTCCCGCTCTTATCCTCCGCGAGTTTTCGTACCCCACCTGACAACGCGATATTAATAACGCGATATTAAATTTCGCCGTAAAATAAATTTAATTTCATCCATTTGATAAGTCCTTCGCACGCATCGTTGCACGCACTTAAAGCGCGCTCGCACGCCTGTGAGGCGGCTTAGGGACCTTCTTTAATGATTACAAATTGGCAAGGAATAAACTCAGGTATTCATTGATCCGCGGAATGCACCTTTTGTAAGGAAAATTATAACGTGGAATTTGAGTTACGGATTCACACAATTTTCAGTGCGATGCGACTCCAGAGGAAGATCCCGGAGAATGTCCTTTGACTAATTACACGCAATAACGTTTTAATGAAACGAACACGTGGATTATTTAGCGCTAATTATAGGTTGACTTACGCATAGTAGCGTGATATATTGTTTGTGGTTATCATGTTTATCATTGTGTATGCCTATTCGGCGATCACAGCTTTGAAACAAATTTGTTCGATATAGATTGATACTGAAGCTGCTTTTAGGTTAGTTAATCTGAATTTTTAGATCGACACTGTTATAATCTTCGACCATAATTCAAGGTTTTCAAATTGTCGACATTTATCCAACCTTTAAGGTCGGTTAATTGGAGCTTTATATGTTTCATCGATCATTCAACCTTGAATTCATTTGCTGCGTGGTATATACAGTTTTTAGGTTAACTCCCACACTCCTACATACCAACAGTCGGTAAAACAGATTCCCCGAACAATCTCCACAGGCGAATTTGCTTGTAACATGTTTGCCTTCAAACTTCTCAGTCGAAACTCACGCTGAATCCACGTTTAACCTCCCATAACCTTTAATCAATGATTTGCAATCGTAGCGCAGTAATTTGTTGACGGTACGTCGACTGTCGGTAATCTTTCGTCTTGGGCCGAAATGGTTCTCTTTGTAAGGCGGCGCGTATTCCGAAAACGCGTGATATACTACGTCAGACATACATTATTAATATGACTGTGACAAGAAAACGGCGTAATACACGGACTGTAATTTCGCGCTTCGTCTCCCAGAATTTCGCGGATTCAAAGGACGCCTGCCACTTTCAGTGTCGTATATAAAGTAGCGTGAGTTGAGTTTACAACGCATTATTATCACTTGTACGTAACGCACTATGAGCAATATCAACCTACGGAGAGCTTTAGGCTCTACGATTCCATTTGACGTTACTTATTACGAATGCGACGCGTCGCGAATGGATTAAAATCGTAGCGATCCCGGCGAGCAAATACCTTCGTCGGAAAACAAATGCAATTCAAGATTAATGCGTCTATTCCGCGCTTAATAGTTAACATACGAGGGAGGCGACCCCGGGCTTTGTCGGGACGCGCGCGAAGGGATCTGGACTGGCGTTTGAGAATGCATCTTGACGCGAATGAAAGATTCATTTGGAAATTCGAGAGGGAGTTTAAGTGACAATCGTAATTGTCGTTTCGTACACGAAGAGGAAGCGCTACAAATTTCTTTTAAAAAGAGAATCCGCAAGAGGAGACAAGTTTGTGGTATACGGAGAGGCAGGTTTACATACATTTTTTGAACAAAATTAGATGTAAGTTAGAAGTTAAATTTAATTATTAAAATTGAAGGATATAGTCATTAGCACGAAGGTGTTTCCAAATAAAGGAGATTTTGTAACTTATCTAAATATTTGATCAATTATATATGAAGTTACAATGAGAAACTCACCAATTCTTTAAGCACTCTTTCTGTCTCTTTCTGACTCATTGTGATCGATAAAATTACTAAATTTAAACTAAAATATTTTGACTATTTGTCCGACTTATATTAGTTATTCATATTCCTTATAATTACATAAGAGTTTGTGGAACTTCTCATATCACAAAAAACTAATTTTTTAAATTTTTTGTCTCTCGATTTTTTTAACTTTTTTGTTATTTTTTAAAACAAGCTTATTTTGATATAACACCTTAATGTAAATCCATTGTATTCGTTTGAATTACATAAACATTACCTTTCCAGAAAAATATTTAATGCCAATCCCTATTAAAAATTTCATATTCATACGTATAAAAACATACAAATACGGAGACAATACCCGCATAGACCAATATG
>JABFPB010005226.1:0-13616 GCA_022817645.1 Ceratoteleas bidentatus
TTAACATATCTATAGTAGTTTTCCAGATATTTAATTAAATTGCAAGAAATGCACTGAATGCCGATAATGTAGGAATTTGATAAGTGTAACATCACCTTAAAAGTTATCTTAATTTTTCAACTTTTGGCGTAATATTCAAGAATAAACATTTTAAACAGCACTGTTAATTCGTTCGGTTTTACGCAATAATAATATTAATTAAACAACTTCTAAGTTGTAATTCTAACGATGTTCTCCTGTTTCGTTGCTTTTCCTCGAGATGGACTTGCGGAATTAAAAACACACCGCTCTGGGAGATTACGTCGAATGAAAGTGGCGCGAAAAAGCAGATGGTCGCGGTCTCAAAACGGGGAAAGATAAAAGCACATAATTCGCGGTAGAAAGGGTCTTGACGAATCGCCATGCCAATTTTGGCACTTTATTTCGCAACATTCCGATTGGCAGCTCGAAGACGGGCGGCAACCTATCGCTGTCATTGTAATGCAAACGACGCGCTCGGATCAATAACGAAAACGCTGAAAATGTAATGTTTTTTCGTACCAATTTGCATACCGTTATCATCGGTCGGTGGTATTGGAAAGTCGCGCTTAAGGAAAACGGGAAAATAATTGGATCCATCGTCTGTCGCGATTCAAAGTACACAATGAAACGGTTTTTCTTCCAAAGATCTGTCAGCATTTTTTCAAGCGCCCTCTCGGTTTCGTTATTATTTTTTTCAATTACACTCATTTGCCTGGCCGTTTGTCTTGTAAACTGTTTTTTTATCAGCAAAAAGTTCTGCGGCAGACAACCTTAAATCAGAGTTATCAGATGGCGCTGCGATTTTTCATGGGGAGATAACGAAAACGGGAAACAAATGAAACGAATACGTGGGATTATAATTTTTTCAGGACGTAAAATAGTGTTATTAGTCTGATTACATTCGGAGAGTAAATGTGAGATGGAATTGAGTCGATATCGGTTTTTCACATTATTTGGATATTTTATAAGCCAACACGGTATTAAAATACGATAAAACAAATTAATTCAGAAATTGTATACTTTCTATAGCATTTCAACGTAACTTTGAGATAAAAGTGTTGGGTAATTTGTTTTAATATGGGAGGGGAAAATGAATGAAATATAAATCGAAAGATTTAAAGTATTGAAATAAACGTTTTAAATTGCGTTTCAATTGGCAGATCGGACTAAAAAAATGTTGCGCTTTCACGTTGAACTTAATTTGTGGAATGTTTTATTAACGAATGTAAATTACAACATTTTCGCGATGAGTTTTTGAAATGAAATTCGTCCAGTACAGTTGTATGCAAAAAGCTAGCAAAGTAAAATCTGCGGCAGAATTGAGGTGTAAAGATAGAAAAAATGATTTCTCTTGCATAAACGAACGTGGAGACTTCAATTAATGGAAAATAAATGTATGTCGAAAAAGTGACGAGTGAAAGGAGGCTGTGAGAAAAACTGCGAGACTGCGACTCTTTTTGACACAAAGTCCTTTCTGAATACGAGGATATATACATTTAGTAGAACGACTGCTATTGGAAAATACGTTCACCGGAAAAAAAACTCGTCGGACATTTAACCTCGGAAAGTATGGATTGGAAAAATGTCGTGCATTTTCGTCGATTTGATAAACGGGTTATCGCGAAGTAGGCGTTTTAAGGACAAACCCACTTTTTCCTATTGCTTCTGAGGCGGGCAAAGCAATAAAACTTTCACAGTCAATAAAAAAAGGTATAAATGCATTGTTTCTTGTTGGATTATGATGTGAAACTTAGCGATTATAACTGTTTATCTACAGTTAAGAAAACTAATTGCTTTTTGTTTCAACACTTTTATGGACTGTTAAAACAATGTTTAGAGATCTAAAACTGCATCGTAATCCTGATTGAGGAAAAGTTCACTTTTTAACTTTATTAATTGATTTGAAATGTTACTACGTATTTTATCAAATATGAAGCTTGATAAAATTAAAAATTAAGAATAAATAATCGAAGATGTTTTTTCGATGAAAAAAAAATTAGAAACAATTATTCTCGATTCATTACTTCAACTTGAAGTGTTTTCCACTTGAATTCTTTATTCCACTTTAATTGTGTTTGTCTTTAAAAAATATTTTATTCTCGCAGTAAAGTTTAAACAGTCTATCCATCATCCGTAGTTAAAATCCTTTCAGTGTACATATTTTTATAATAAACTAAAATGTACTTCAACTTTGAAGTGAAATTCGCAAACTCTTACATCCAACTTTTGTATGTTATTAAAATTCGATTGATTAGAGATCAATCAAATGAATCAGTGATTGAAAAAAGGGAAATTGAACTATAACTCACAGCGATCAAGTTAAACATTGTTTTATCATGATATTTTATCTTGATACCACAAGTCTAAAGTATTTAGTCAGACCTTTTAGAATATCTCAACTTTTTTAATGTGTAAGATTGGACAAATGTTTTACAATTATTAATTTAATTTTTTTCTACCGGGTGGAGTAAACAGTTATTAACGTATATTAAATATATAATGGTCCATCTAATATCTATATTATACCCGTATTTAAATTCGCGGTTGATTACAAAAAATAAGGCTTTTTTACGGATGATTCTTTTATAATATGACTTGCCTTGCTCTGACAGAATGATTTCATTCTGTTACAGCATAAGAATCTGTTTGCCTGAATGTTACTGCATATAGTATACATAAGCTCACTCTGTAACGTGAAATTACTAATATATTTATGGTTTAATAACAAAATATCGTCGAAGTGTACCTAAATTGAGATTTATTGCATACATGTATACGTGCCTACATCTGTTACAACAAGACAGATGTAGGCACTCTGACAATAGAACAATCTTGCTGTTACAAACAGAAAATTTCTAAAAGTGCCGGAGATTTTCTATTGTTTAAAAATTTTTTACCCATTTTAAAGACCGTCATTTTATATAAATATAATGACCATCGATATCGTCGCGTTTTTTAATTCTTTTACTTCAACTGAGTGCAAGCAAATTAATAAAAAAGTAACGTTTTTTTATTTTTCTGTATGGGTGATTTCAAATTTATCTACCAGTTTGTGTCCCAGTTTTTATTGTAATCGCCGTGACTCATACATTTTAAGATTTTAATCGATATCAGTGGTTTGAATAAAAGCTTAATATTTTGTATATGTGCATTTTGAAATATAATAAATGTCGTAACACCATTGAAGAAATAAAATCTTTGGAACTCTCTAAAGTAACAAAAGTATCACAAATATTCTGGAAATCTCTAAAAATGTCTGAAAAACTCAAAAAATCCTTTGAAAATCTCTGACAAATTATCTGAAAATTATCTGAGTCAGCAGCCCCAATTGTGAGGGAGTTTAAGAAATTTTTTAATTTTGTAAACGGTACTGCTTGCGCGAAGTGAATATCAGAGACTATCAGACTTTTCATGGAATATCTGAAAATCTGAAAAAGTCTGACAATATGTGAACAAGACTGAAAAAGTCTGAGAATGTCTGAAAAGGTGTGAAAAGTCTGACATGCTTATAAAATTCGTTCGTGCTCATAACCAATAAGTCAGTAGTCCGAAAGTATAACCACTCGGACGACGCTGCTGTACTTATAAAACTCGTTGAGAAGTTCTATTCAAGTGACCCAAATGTTCGAAAAAATTATAGTTTTTCAAGAGGATTTTCAAAGCTTTTCAGAGATTTTCATTATAATTATTTAGAAGACGTTCTATAAATGTGAAATTACCCTGGATTTTAAGTGAATTTTACTTTTTTCCACGGTAATTAAAAGCTTATAGCGTGTTTTGTAAGATAATTATAATAAAACTTCACACTATTACGACATTTCAGAATGAGCATATACAAAATATCTACCTGTTATTAAAATCATTTATATCAATTATAATCTTATTATAATTAATCCAATATATATTTTATAGTCACGATGATTATAAAAAAGTGGGACACAAAATGGCAGATAAATCTGAAATCAGCAAAATAATAAGTTCTCTTAATATATCCACCATGGAACGGAATGCAGAAATAATTCTTAAAACTGATTCAGACCTATGGATTGTAGTCATTTTTCTTCGCTGTCGATTAAAAATAAATTCCTTCGAATCGAAACGTAATTGCTCTAAAATTAATGGAATGCTGATCAAATTAAGCGCTACTTCACTGCGACACAACAATTTTTCCATTAGGCACATTTCATATGGATTTGCAGTTACGATTGCGAAGTAATCGCAGACTCAGCGCGTAGGGCGTCGTAGTAATTAAAGAAATAACGTAATTACGCAAGTACACATCAAACGAGTCTGTTACATCAGCGCTTTTTCCGGAGCCAGTTTTTTCGCGCGACTCTGCGTGTCGGCGACAAAGCAAATCGATGCTCGTGCCTGCAAACAACAATTGAACGTCGAAATTCGCGAAAAAAGACGAAAACCCGGAAAAAGTCGAGCCGAACGGAAATACGCAGGCGATTTAATCAGCCGACGGCACTTCATTAATCGGCACAATTCGCCAGCAGCGGACGATCTGTCCTGAATATTTATCATTTCATTATTCGCAGATTTTTCGACGAAACGCATACGCCTCTGCAAATTTGTCAAATTATCGTTTATTCGAGCGGATTTGCTCGGAACCTTCATTTCCTGGTTGGAATCGGAAAACATTTTTTCCCATTGCGGAAGGAATTTGGTGTTCTTTATGAGAAGTTGTTCCAAGAAAATTATTCTTTATCATACTTTGTAGGATTGTAATTAAAGAGGCAAATTAACATTAAATTGGAAGTTACGCTTAAAATCTGGAAGTGTATAATGGATGAAATTGAATTATGTATTTGTCCAATTTACCGAAAGCCTTACATTTGATAAGACAGTTTTGAAGCGGATTAACTACTGGGGGAGAATGTTTAGATCAATTAATTAGAAATAAGATATCGTATATTTTGAGTGTCCAAAAAACTATATTTAGAGAGTTTGTTTGAATAACTAGTGTAGTGTGGTTGAAATTGTCATTTTTTTACTTTTTGATTTGAAGCATTGTGTTTGAAATAACACAATATTTCAAATAAGCAAGGATTACACAATTGGAAACTCTTGTTACTAACCTTCAGATCAGAATTTGATCGGTGATTTTCAAAACCGCAAAATCAAATAACTCAAAAGAGCAAATTTGGAGTATTCAAAAGCAGAAATGGAAATAATCAAAACCGCAAATATTTACGTTTCTAATCGAAATTTGATTGAGAAATCACATTGTAATTAATACAAATAGTATACATAATTGTAATTAATGAATATCTCTTACAAATCTATCTTATAAACGAGAAATGTATTTGAATTCGACATTTATACATTCAGTAAATTAATAGTGAAATATTGATAGGATATGTCCTATCAGTATCTCACGATATCATTGTAACCAATATTTCTCGACATAAATGTAAAATAACACTCGGTATGTAAGTTTATACATCGTTCATACAATTCCACAATGTGCTGTCTAAAACGAGAAAACGCAATATATTATGTAATTTTACATATTTCGATTTACAGTTTAATCATATTGTACAGAGTGTTATAAATAGTAGTGTATTTCATTATTTTAATGCAAAACAAACAATGCAATATTTTGCATATGAAAAAAAATGCTTCACTGAAAAGCACATTTTTCCATGGAAAACTATCTGCTTATACAATCAAAAATAGTCTTTTGCAACGAAAAAAATTGTCTTTTTCATAAAAAAAGAACGGCTTTTATCTAACATGAAACGTAGAAGAAGATCATTATTTAAGTATCCATTATAAAAGTTATGAATATTATATCTAATAATTTTAATTGACATTGCCAATTACACAGCGTATCATTTGACTGGAAAATTCACGTATTTTTAAGTTAAGATATTAAAAAAAAAATTATTGACAATATACAATATCATAAATTTAACTAAATGAAACTGCCCATTAACTTTATCGTCTTATTATCATTTATTCGCTTTACATAAAAATTATTATTCTTTTACCATTCTGACTGAACTACAATAATTTGAAATAATATTCCTTTTCACCGAAAAAATGTTTCATTCATTTGAAAAGAGGCCTTTGAAACTTACTTTCCTTTTAAACCAAACCTTTTTCCCAAAAACTTAAAAGGAATTCCGCTTTCATTTAAAAGGGTCCTATTCCCATCAAAAAGACATTTCTAAGAATAGACTCTATAAAAGCCACTTTATTCTTCCTGAATTACGTCTTTCAATCCGACCACTGCTAAAAACAATGCCAGAGAAACTTCGCAAAGCCTCCTATATCAATTATTACTTTTTAACCCGTTTACAAAAACGTCATTTCCTGTAACTAAGGCCAGGCGAAGGGACCGTCGAACACTTCTATAATTCGATTCCTTTAATTGCGCTGGGAAAAACTGGGAATTTCGCGAACGAATCGAGAGGACACTCGATATCCGGCTGTCCGAAAAAGCGACGGAAGCCGAGGCCGAAAATACGCCGGGAAATGCTGCCGGAATTTTTGCGCGCCCGTAATAACTCGCGGATAAAATTCCGGCGCGCAATTAAACCCGGGCGTTTACATCGCGCAAAATCCAATGGAACCGCGGAAAAAAGTCGCCCGATTATTGTTGGCAACGCAAAGCCCGTCGCTCAGGCGGCGCGTTTTATCGCTGGGCTAATCCTTCCGGCGCAAGAAGCTCCGGGTATAATTTTATCGCGGCGCTAACGGCGCGACCCGCTGCCATCTCGTCGGATTTTACGTCATCCGGTGGCGCGAAGTGGCAGCTTTATTAGCGACATCTTTAGCGGCACTTCGACGTCCAGTGCCATTCGAGATATTATTGGACTGTTAAAGAAACGCCTTTTTGTCATGTAAAAATGAAAAACGCGTGGAAATAACAATACGAATGGTTTGTCATATAAGTGTTTGGATGTGCACCAATTTCGGCGCGAGTTAGGGGAGGCTTTTATGAAAAAATGTGGAGTAAAGTCTTGAAGAAAAATCTCTGACACTGTGAGAGGAGATCTGAAGTTCTTAGAAATTGTTTTAATTATTATTTAAATCGTGAAATGAAATATGAAAAATCAGGAAATTCGAAATTTAAAATGTTTTTTATTTAATATAAAAAAAGAAAAAAACTTTCGCTATGATCTCGTTTCTAAACGTTTTCAAAACGTTTCACGAAAATAATTTAAGGTGATGAAAATAAATAATGAGTTTTTTGTTTAGAATATACAGTTTTTCATTTGATTATTCCCAGTATTTCAATAATTAAACGCAAGAAACGAAATGCATTATTCAGTGCAATCTCTCAAATTGTTTGATATCGAAATAATCAGTAGCTTTACCTTCCAGCTTTTAAATTAAGATTTCCACTTTCTTATTGAACGTTTATCCATTAATTATGAAAATAATTCTATTTGTAAAGAAGGTATTAAGATTGAAAGGATTTTACTTTTATCGTGAAAGGATTTTCTTTTGTCTACATATTAAGCGGAAAATCTTTTGTATTAAAACGACTGTTTTATGAGCGCAACGACGATGAAATTAAATATGAGATAAAAAACGTAATAATCTCCAACAAAGGCTGAATAGATAAGACATTTTTTTGCAAGTCAATTCATATTTCACGTGTATTTTCATTTGGACATTATTAATATTCGTAAAATATTTCATCAGGCTTTCGTGATAATTTGAATACCGTGACTGCGCGTGAAGTGCAATGTCAAAACTCGGATGTCTGCGAAGATATTTCGAAATTATTACAGCAGTTTTTGAAAACTTGTTTGACGATTATCCGGGATATTTCAAAAATGACGTAGAATTGCAGTCCGAGTTGTGTAGGTGAGACCAGCGGTACGTGCATTTGTCTCTTTATGCGAACAGTAATCGTACAGAGCAAGTGAGAATTCATTAAATATAATGAAAACAATAAAAAATATATATATCGTCGTATTTTTAGTGGCCTACAATTTTAATCTTAATCCATTAATCGAACGAATTGTATTAAACTGAACAAAATGTAAGTAATTGATTGAAATATAATTGGATTTAATTGATTCTCTGTTACTGAGCAGGGTTGCGAAAGTCTGACAAAAATAAATGGGCATTGGTCGAATCGGCGTAACTTTGTTCAGAAAATAGAAACATAATTCACATCATATATAAAAAACATTAATTTAAATTATTTAAATTAAATAATAACTATTATATATCTAATAAAATGGTTTGCTTTCTATTTTGCGAAAATATTTTCTTAACTGTTAGTAAAGATGCCAAAAAATTTTTTCTGAGTGTATAGAAGCATTATTAAATATTAATATATTTCTATATTAATGTATATTAATATATTTAATACATTTTATATTTATATTTATATATAACTGCACACTCCAAGTTAAGGGTTATCGAATCGCAAAGATTCCGTCTAATTAGACTGACGTACATGTGTGCAACTGGCGTCGCGGGTTTGTTAGAATAATTGCGCGACAACGTTTATTAAAATCACGCTCCGCGCTGATGAACGCGTCCACGATTCGCGCGCTTATTCGGAGTCCGGCTATTATTGGGTTACGTCGCACCTCGCGATAAGCCGGTCGCGGTTGGTCGCGGATTTGTTTAGTAATTAAAAGTAAAAGTTTCGGCGCGTTTAACCCGGGCAATTGAGCCGGCTTTTCAGTCAATTGGCAGCCAAGTTGCCGGGCAACAACAATTGCCGGTTTCGCGACGCCCCAAGTTGAAACGCGAAATTGTTGATGGCGAAACTGTTCGCGCGCGCGGGCATTGTTTTCGGAATAAATTATGTATGCATGAGATTTAGTACGCCGGTGGTAAAATGCAAACTAGACTGCATAATTAATTCTTCAAAATGATTTTCATATTGTGCCGAGTGGACGGGAGGAGTCATTTAAGAGGATCTGGCGGGTTTTTGTACTTTTTTTTAAGAGCAAGGGAGGTCGATTAGAGAGATGTTTACGTGATTTGATTTTGTACACTTAATGGCACACAATATTCGTGTAATTTATCCAGAATATTTTAAATACGAAAATAGTTTGGACTGCTCCTGCTTCGTTCCAGGAACATTTAAAATTTGTGAAATTTTATTATATGCCAGGAAAAATATTCTTGGCATATAATAAAAACTATTTCTGAACGTACAAGAAGTATTTCTGGTACATTTCCCAGAATCGAAATTTAAAGTTTTTTATACGTTCCTAAAATGACAGGAAAAATGTTTTAAAACATAAAAAACTGCAATTTTTTGATTGTGTAAATGTTCCAGATATATTTTTCACGCACTTTAGAAAGATTTTTATAAATAGATCAAGACCTAGATTATTTTTTTTTTAATTGAAATATTTCGCATTTGAAATATCCCAGAAAAATAAATCCGAGGTACATTGCATTTATATCATCATTTATTCGTCTATGCTAAAAATAAAGTAAACTTTTCAAAAAATAATTTTTTTGAGCATTGTAGACTGATGAAGACTTATTTTATTTGTAAAGATTGTAGATTAATTAAAAACTTGGATTTTTTGGCTACTTTTTTATATAAATCGTACTATGTCTCTGATGGTTAGTAGGAAATATCCGCGTTTTTTATTTTAAGTGTTCGTTCGTTGTTATATATTCAACAAAATTGTGTTCCAGCATTATAGAAAATTGAAGTTTAATTTCGCAACTTAAACATCATGCACCGCCAGTTTAATAATATATGTTCAAATTTTACACGATTAATGAATAACTTTTTCATAGATGATAAAGTTTAATGCAACTCCGGTGTAATGCTGGAAATAGAATATGCATGTTGGAAATTGAACGTGACATAATTAGTTACTCTCACGAATAAACCTAATGTATTGAAAATCTCGATCCCTTCAGTGTCAAAAAATATTAATAAATATTTTGAATGTTTATCACTATTTGTGTATACAAAAATTTTTATGAGATTTAAAAGGAAAAAAAAACATTTTCTCAGATTGTTTTCCTAAAATTCGACAATACACCGTACACATAAAAATAATTTTTTAATTCATTTTTTATATCAAACTTTTTTATAAAATATATTTCAAACATTTTTAAAAATGTTTGAAATAAAATTTAAAATTCTATTTTCCAGTTCCCCAATCTCTCCACTTCAAAAATCTCAATCCACCACAAATGACACGAAATTGGCCAAACTGTTCCAATTTCGAGTCGAACAGCCCCAATTTCCGCCTAACGTAACCTCGTAACTGAATTCCTCATCGCAAAAAAGCCTCGGCGAAATCACTTGAATCAATTATTCGTGCAAAAGCAAACGCCTGGGAAAAGTGGCTTGAATATTTGACGCGACGCAAAATTTGCATTAATAAATTGAACGAAACATCAAATCCGCGCGACGTTCCGCCCGTGACAAAGATTCTGGGTCGGAATGTGAAATCGCAAATATGTTTAGTTGCGCGTAAAGAAACAGCAGCCCCCGACTCACATTACAAGGGGAATTAATAACCGAGGCAGCTCTAATGCAATTTATAGTTGTTTCTACTAAGCGCCGTGACATCTGCAGACGTGATACCTTGAGCGCAATGACGCTATAGTGTGCGACATGAAATATTTTCTTTAGCGCCTTACGTGTCATTCGGCGAGCAGAATTTATAAGCAGCTGTCCGGAAATTAGAATAGGAAAACCACGAATTGTGACAGTGACGTGAAACGTGAAAATCAAGCGTAACCTTTCTATGGCAAGTGCTTCGCATTTGCATTCTAACTTAAACATATTATCATTCGTAAACTGGAAAAATTGTGATTCCCAAAGAAGAAGAACATACAAAATTATTCTGGATGTTGCTGCAAAATCACAAGATATGTCCTTAAGAAATTAACTTTTTCGGAATCAAATTAATTAGTCGAGGACAATAAATCGTTCGGTTTGATTACCTACAAAAGCTATAAATATAAAATTATTGTTAAATTCTTAATGCACTGAGACAAATGTCTGTTATTATTTGTTAGAATTTCTTGCGGCGAAAGCTATAATTGTACAGCTTACTGAGGATATAATTTTGTCTGTTATACGTAGCTATTCTGTATGGCGAATTCAGATTATAGGATAATTAGATGTATTGTACTAGAATAAATTGCTATACCATATAGTATTTTTATTTCAGAGATATAAGAAAATAATTTTGTCTATATATACTAAACAACTCACTTCAGAACTCATTTCGTTTCGTTATAATTAACTTACGGAATAGACTTTTATATTCTGTCACCCATCCAAGTAGTGATCTCGATCAACGTTGATTAACTTGAGAACTTCCCGAGACCGACTTGTCTACTTGATCTAAAGTCGGCCACGTAATTTCACTGATTCTTTTTCAGCCTAATCTTACACAATTCCTTAGATTACACCTCAAGCAAAGAAAATAATCCTAGAAAAAAATAAATATTTATTTTATGCACATATATACTATAGTAATCCTAATTTGAAAACAATATTATAATTTCAGTGGTTTTTGAATTATTCATTGAACCACATAGCTCCAGATTTGGCTACGACGTGGAGCCAGATTAGAACCGTAATGTGTACCATTCTGGCCCCAGTCTGGGTCCAGTATATGGAGCTTTTAAATAGGTCCAGATTCGCTCCAGTCTAGCCCCATGAGCTGGGAAATCAAATCCCAGCACGTGGAGCTAGTCTGGGTCAATGTCTTGCTGACATTTGGATATAGTAAAATATATCCTCAGCATGGCGTACAGTATAGAAACATTACTTAGAAGTATATAAAGACTTACAACATTTCTCTCAGTGTCTTAGTAATTTTTAAAATTAAAAAAAAGACAAAAAATATTTTTTAGTCTACATAATTCTTTTCGGAAGAAAAAAAATTAAAAAAGGAAACAAAAAATCTCGAAATTTGCAAAAAAAACAGGATTACTTTAAACATGGTCGTGTGTATACTCAAACTAAAGGAATTCTTGCTTCAAATACGGTAGAAAAAACAGATTTCCTCCAAAATTAGTTGGTTTCGCGCATTATACAAAAAAGCTTTTTGATCTCTTCCCTTTTACTCCTAAACTCTTTTGAATTGAAATAAATGTTAATATTTTGTAAAAGAGATGCTTTTAAATTGTTCAGAGGTTAAACGATTCTCCTGGTTTAATAAACATCAAAGAGTCAAAGTTAAAATCGGAAAATGATTAACGACAAAATTTGTCATTAATCATGTTTAATACTCTGCGTATTAAACAGATTTTTTTAACCACTTCTTTTTTTCTCATCAACTTCACATTACATTATTCTTTTCATGTCCATTTTTTAAATAAAGCTTCGTTTAAATCTAGTAAACGCTCCTAAAAACATAAATGGGTCATGAAGTAAGTGCGACGCACACCTCCCAAACATGGATGCGCATTTTTGCCTCAAAAGTAATTGAGTTTTTCTGGTCTTATGGCCGAAATCTACAATAATCAGCGTAATTTCACCAGTTTTCCCGCAGCATTTTTTGATACGAAATTTTTTATTTTAACAAATGAAACTCGGTTATCACGTTTGTAATTGGAGTTATTGACGGCATGCGAATAATTAAAACTCGATCGCGTGACATGTAAACGCACTTCGGCTTAATATAACGAGCAATTTCAATTTGAATTATTTGCATATTAAATTAAATTGCTCGTCAGAGTACGTGCGAGCTTTGGCAACAGCAATTTTCATCGAAAAAATGTTGTTGGTACAGTCTTGACACAATTTCCAAAGGAAGGAAAATTAATATTAAACTTAAAGCGTTTAAAAAAATGAAGTGAAATCTTTTCAAATCGAAAATTAAAAGGACGGTCTTTTTTAATAACAATAAATACTTTCTTTAAAAAAGCATTTTTTTATCAGGAAATATACTTCTATTTTAAGGTAATAAAAATGCCGAAATTGATATTTATAACCGGTTTAACGGCATTCTACATCAAAATTTCTGTTGATCAGTAGAACATCACTTCACCATCAATTTGAAAGGCGAATGCAATGTTTTGGTGCTGAAATTCGAAAAAATGGTTTTTCTTTCTTTTTTCTCACCAAAATTTCTATTTTGAACTCAATTTTTATTCGATTTACTGCTAGTGCAGAATATTCGCAAATCTGAAGAAACACATTTTCATCGTGACATTTACGAAGAAAAATTTTATAACGTTTACATTTTAACAAACAAAGCAGTAGAGAAAAATACATAAAAAACCTCCAGTTTTACCGCTGAAAATTAGTTCTCTCCCAACTCCAGTACGTAAACGTTGATCGAAGTTCCCATTCAATAAGAGTATTAATAAAAACGATATTAATTTCGTGGTAAAACCACATCTCATTAACGTTATTTAAATTTAAGCATTACATTGCAAAATCAACCATAATTAACTTCTTGATGAGGTTTATCCGCACTCAATAAATTCAAAAAACGAATTCACTTAGAAAAAAAATCAGAGTAAACACAACTTGATTTTCGAGTTGAAATAGAGTAAAAGTTAATCCAATTCCAATTATAGTTGTTTTCAGTAGTTTCGAGTAAAAATAAGTAAGGTCAGAGTGTTTTTTTACTCTTTTTCTGAGTTGTGTTTACTTTATTTCTGAGTAGATTTTA
>JABFPB010005227.1:0-13609 GCA_022817645.1 Ceratoteleas bidentatus
AACCCGACGCTTCCCCCCCCCTCCACCATTTCTTCCCCCCCCCCTCATCCTCCCCGCCGGTTACTTCCACCCGACGACTATCCTGCGTCAATTTGCAGGTCCACCGCAGCGTCGCGCCAATTTCGAAAATTTATCGCCGGAGAACGCTTTTTGGCGGGAAAAGTGTTTTTGAATTATTCCAGCAGCCCGATTGGGGTGTCTTTCGGAATGGCCGATTGAGTGGAGGGCACTTAGCGGTGATGCAAATTTTCGCGAGGAACCGTAATGGACCGTCCGCCACCCCGGGCGACCGAAATTACGAGCCGATGGATTTTGGATGAGGCGCCTGAGAGTGGGACGAAAGTAGGTCGAGACTTTGCCGGGCGCGCGCGAGATTGTTGGACAGCTTTCTGAAATGTTTCTGCTTTGTTTCTTCTGCCACGGTGCGCCGATTGTATTATATCGCGGATTAAGTGGATCATCGAGTGGGTTCGGCGGTCTTGACACAAGAGGGCGATTGTTGTAATGGTAATTGCGATTCCAGCCAAATTGACTTGCAGTGACTAAGCCTCCAAGGCAGATTCAAATTTCGCGCTTTAAATTTGAACTGTAACTCAAGTTCGAACTTCATGTTGTATACTAATTTTGGATTGGGATTTGATAGGTAACCAACTTGGGTCCCATTTTCCGTCCAGAGAAGGGAAGAGGTATGAACGCTGAGAAGACATGAGTTTGTCTATATTTATTGTTATATTTATTCGAAATTTTATGCTAAAACGAAATACCGATTTATCCAGCAGGATGACCCACTTTTACCGCACGCACCAAACGGATCCTTTCTTATGGCGGACTTGTTGCTGCGTGAAGACACCCCTGACCATGCAAATTCTGCTCTAAATGGACGTCAAAAGGTCCCTCCTCATCCTACTCCTCCCCCCTTTTACTCCCTTCCACGAGAAGGACGCGAACTCGAGGTCACGCACTTTGACGATCGCAGCGACATTGTTTAAACGGGGCCACGGACCGCACAGGCACAAATACGCAAAAATAACAAATAGCAGCGATCGATCTCGCGACCGCTTCCGCTTTCTTTGCCTGCAAAACTTCCAGGAGACAAACTTTCACCAGCCGGAAGTAGCCGGAATTCGACTCGTAGCGTTTCTTTATGCTGACGCAATTGATGCGGTGAGACCCTTGGATAAATTTTAAGTGAACCGAAAATCTAGTTATTGGTTCACAGGATTTGGGGTGGAATTGATGAGTTCATTTTGTAGGTTAGGTTTTATATACGACTTTTCAAAGTCTCCTTTCAGGCTGCGAAAACGCTAAATATTGCGTATTTTCAAGTTTGGTTCGGATTTGGCGAATTGACGGAAATTCGTGGTTTTCGGTCGAAATCGATAGAAACGCTCCGAATAGGCTTGGAAATGATGAAAAAAGTCATGATAATCCGGCATTTCGAAGTTCGAAACAGTTTGGCAGTCGTGGAGAATGATTGAACCATCCGATTTTGATCTATACCTCTATTTGTACATCCACCAAAATCACTGACTTTCCTTCCACCTGGAAACAATATTACAAGGAATATTGTAATCTATCTTTTCAGCGTCTAACCTCCCGAAGCTATTCTCAAAACGTTCAGCCACATTTCTACACCAACTACAAAATCCACCCAGAACACTCCCACCCCAAAAATACTTGCCAACCCCAGCAGCCCACTCCTATCCCGACCCAATCTCACCAATATCTCCGTCCCTCCTCGTAGGATGGCTCTCCAATTTGCGGATTCCTTCGAGCCTACATGTTCGCCCCGTACTCGCCATCCTCGAAAGTCCCCCCCTCCCCCGCCCGAAGCGCGCGAAACTCGCTTCTTGCGGTGCCGGCAGAGGGCGCTGTCGGCGCGCTCCGTCCGTCTTGGCTCTGCGGCGCGACTCTGCCGGAGAAAAAGGCGGGAGCGCAGGCCATGGATGAGAAAAGAGGAGAAAACAAAGAAAAAGCGCGGCGCTGCGATCGATACTCGAGGTCGACGTACCCGGCGCGGTCCAAACGCCGCGGTCCCGCGCGCCGCTTATTATTTCGATACGGGCGTTCGGCGTTGACAGCTCCGTCGGGCGGGAAAAAAATCGGCCGGCAAAAAAAGTGGAAAAACGCGACGAAAAACGGGGCTCGGACAAGACAAAAGGGACGGCGCGACGCGTACGCTCCTGTCGGCGGCGCGTCGCCAATGAACTCTATCGATTATTTGTTGATGAAAGAGAGACGATTCCGGGCGTGCATGCGGCCAGTGCCGGGGCTTTTATTTCAATCGTTTGTTCGCAGGGTGAATCACGCCAATTGGGCCGGCGCGCCGCGACTGGCGCCCCCTGGCGGCGGCAACGGCAAGCACCCGTAAGTTCGCGAACCGAGGCGACTTGGTATTGACGGCCGGTGTCATAACTGGGTCATGGATCAAACGCGAGGAATCGTGCGCGCACGCTGATCGCGACTAAATATGGTCCGGGAAGAGTGGGGGAAGGCCGAGCGAGGGGGAGGGAAAGCAAAAGAAGGGGAGGGGAGGCAAAAAGGTCGGGGATTGTTTTGGTTGGTTGGACGGAAGGATCGCGAGGGAGGGGCAAATTTGGTGACCCCGACGTGATCGGAGGGATGCAGAGGAACTACATTTTCGGATAACTGTTTGGAAGACAGAGTTTTGGCCTTTTTTAAACTGGTTTTTTTATCATTAGGTTAACCTTTTCGTGGTCCAAACTTCTCCTACTTTTTCAATATGGGTTCTTGTCATAAGAAGCAACAATGGGAAAGAAAGACATACCCATATAGACATTGAACATGGAATCAATGTGGATTCTACGTGGAGGAACATTCGGACGTAGATTCGACGTAGATTCCACGTAGAATCTACGTGTTTTAGAGGTGTGTCTGTTAGGGTAGTATCTATACGATGTCTTTCTTTTGTTTTAAGAAACTTAACCTATAAACTACAAATCCATGAATTAAGAATTGAAAAGTAGCTGAATTTTAGTTCAAAACCGTTGTATTTTTTTTTATTTTGTAGAGATTGAAAGTTCAGCGACCCTGAGCAAAAAAATCTTAAAAAAGCCATATTTTTCAATCTAATTATTCAGAAAAATGAATGTAGTTTCTTTTTTACTTGTAAAAAAATTTTAATTTAGAAATTTCTGGAGTGTTTTTGACTATGAAATGACGCGCTAAGACAGCGGGTGAAAAAAGAACTCGTGAATGAGTCGTGAACAAATGGACCGGCAGACATAAAGAACAAACCGGCTGAAAGCATGGCGCGCTTTGGCGAGGAAAGAAGCGCGACGCCGATACTTGAATTGCTGTTAAAACGCGCGGTAATCGAGTTAGTCGTGATCGTGCGGGCCGATGCGTGGACCATTGGCAATGTGCGCGATTCGACTTTGATGTTTGATTAATCGGCCGAGGAGATATGGCGGCTTTGTTCGCGCGAGCAGCACAAAGCAAATGAGCGCGATTCCGCGAAATCGGCGAGCATTGACTCGCAAAAATTTTTATTTCGATCTGAAAAAATTGGCAGCGAATTAAGAAATTGTTGAGATTGGACATTTAAAAAATCCTTCTACAAATTTAATTGTTGAATTTATTAATTTTTTTGTCTTAATAAATATTTAGTTTTAAATGCGTTATTTACCATGAAGTATACAAAATGTAAATGTAAATTTAACTTTTTTAATTTAACAAATTTTTTTTAATACATAAGGAAATTTTATTTAGATTGAATTATTATTATTTTTTTTTAGTTTGAAATTTTAATCTAAAAATGGTAAATTAACTGAAACAATAATTCTGTCAGATTTCCAATAGATTTGAAAATGATTTGAGCAGAAATGTCCGACGAAGCGGTCGATTATGAGTACAAGTCATGAAAACTTGAGGTTCGTCAAGTTGACACCGCGTCACCTTTTTGTCTTGGCGTTCAACGGAGCCGCGTGGCGCGCGATTCGGAACGATGAATCTTTCATGAAATAAGAATCCGGAAACGTTTTAATGAAGTGTCGGGAGCACCGGGAAATGATGCTGGTGTGAAATTCCGCGGTGAAACCACGCGCTCCACATGTAAACCCGCTTATGGAACATTTTGAAAAGAAACCGACTAACCGATTTATCGTAGCATGAAATGTTACGCAAAAAAGGAAATAAACCGATGATCTTTAGAAACTTTTCTAAAAACGGAGTCGTTTAAAATTCTAAGTGTACATGGAAATACACGCAATTGTATCGAATCAAGTTTTTTACTATTTTTGTTAGTATAAAATCTGAAAAAATTGTCTATCTACTTTTCCTGTAGTTTGAATGATATTTTTTAATGTTTGACAATTTTGAAATGAAAAATTTCAAATAAAACTTTTGATATGCAATTCTTTTAAATGAAAAACGTCAATGGAATTGTTTGAAATGAAAAATGTCAAATGAATGTTTTTAAATGAAGATTTCTGAAACGAAAGATGTCAAATAAAATTTTTTGAAATAAAAAATGTCATGAGAAATTTTTTGAATAAATTTTTTAAATAAAATAATGTCGTTAGATTTCATAAAAATAGTGCCTTTTATAAAATATTAGATTAAAAAACTAAAATGGTTCCTCATTTCTGAAATGTAAGATGGCGAGAAAAAAGTGGCACTGGCTGATTCATTTGGATGTTAATTTTCTTTTCCCGGCAGCTTTCGTTTTCGTTAAACCGGGTGTACCCAAATGTGCACAATTGCAAGACAACACTGTCATGAACACTGAGACAAATTTATATGCTTGTGTGAGCAACATAATTACAGAGTTAACATTTACGTAGTTGCCTCGACTGTAATTCTGATTAGAATAACTAAAAGTATCAATGACGTCGTCGCGCCGAATAGAAATGTTCTAGCGGAGCATTCGGATTTGGGTGACAGGTCTAATTATTTCGTAGCGTTGCCTCGGCCCGTTTTTCGCCGAGGAAAACAACATTTCGACCAACTTTCGAAATTTTCTTAATTGGCGCAACTTTGGACGAGTTTTTGGACAGTTTCTAGAGAAGTGCCTTCGAGAGAATTTGCATTTCGATACATTTTTCGAAATGTTATTTGTGGATTTACATTAAAAAACATTTTTATTACTATTCAAAAGTCGAATTTAAATTAAATGTATCAACTATAATTGTTCAATTTAGAATTAATGTTTTAATAAGTAATTTAATTAAAATTAAATTAATAACCATGTGAAAAAATATAAATAAGAAGAAAAAAGTTATCAAACAAATCTTTATTTTTACTTAAAAAATATAAAATTTTTAAGTTTTTTTATTGAAGAAATTACATCTTCAAAAAATTGAAGATTTAATTTTTTGAAAAATACAATAAAAACTTTATTTTTCGAAACTGTTTCAAAATATAATCTGGAAATCATATGTTTCAAGCATAAGTTTCAATTTAAAAAATGTATTCTAAATAAAAAAATTCTGCCATTAAAATATGTTCCAGAAAAAAATCATATTTGATCAAACGACTGAACTACTTTAACATGAAAATACAACTCTTTCTCTAAAGTACCTATTTGGAAAAAAATGCGAAATTAATTGTTGAAATGTGAATATAGAACAACGTGAATAATCGCTTAAACAGCCGGGATCCGGGTGCATAATCGCAACGACAGCAGTGCCCAATGCCCTCGCAATTTCGAAGTGATTAGGTGCGCGCGACGTGGCTCCAATGCCGGGCCCGAATTTCCATAATACCCGGCGGATAAATCCGAATTAATTGCGCGCGACTGGACCTCGTTCGGCTACTTTTCCGGGGCTTCCGCGGCGCGCGCGTAGGTGGCGCTGCGCGCGCGTTTCCGGCGCCCAATTGTTTGTTATAAAGCCGCGCGCAATTATGCATTCGGCGTGCCGATCGAAGCGGCGTCAATTAGCAGCCAATTATTCCCGATCTGCGACAACTGGCGGAAAGGTTGAAATCGCGATCCGCTAAACCGGAGCGATATTTCATCGACAAAGCAATCCGACACCTGTCTTCGAGTTTCGAATCGAGGTGTGGGTCGTTTTTTATCGCTACACACATTGCGGTATTTTGTGTAGGAGAGCTATTGAACGCATTTTTTTCTTCGCAAATTCCTGAGATTGTTTGTCGTTGGAGTACATTTTAATGTAAAAAATATATTCACAAAATGTATCTGTGAATATAATACTTTTTGAAAATATATTTTTTATCTATTTGCATATATTTTAGCAGTTTCCAGGAAATATGTTGTATTATTTAGTTTTTTAGTGATGAAAATATATGAAATGATATAAAATGAATATATAAAAATAAAAATATATAATATAGTAATTTATAATATATTAACATATTAATGTGTAATATATTATTATAATTTTTATATTTTAATTGGAATATTGTTTCGACTAATTAATTTCGTAACATTTTAAGGTTATGTTAAAATTGAATGTAAATTTCGTAATCGCACAAGAATAGTCAACGAAAAAAGTGGCAATCCACACGGAGTATATTTGTCCGTGGAAATTAATAGACTCGCGCTAATAGAAACATTAGCATCAACGGTTCCCGTCGCAGCAGCAAATCATCGGACAAAACGCGTAGGCGATCGTTCTTCACGGTTTAATAATCTTATAATTAACTGGACTCGAAAGGCGCGCGCTTGTTTCTGCCGATCCGCCGTTCGGAGATTTACCTTTTCTAATGAGTAGCGGCGCGTGATTTTTTCGCGAACTTAATTATTCATTAAAAGCTGCTTAAAGTCACGTTAATCAACTTGATCGAATCATTATTGTCGCGATTTGCTATTTCGCGCATTTTTATCTTATAAATAAGTCGATATTTATATTTTTTGGCAAAAAAATTTTTTTTTATTTTTTCGTTGTTTTTCTTGCGAAAATTTGAATTCTAAGTTAAAAACTGTCAAATTCGAATTTGTTGTAGACAACATTTTGAATTTTAATACAGGAGTATAAGGAAACATAATATGAAATGAGATGCCCAATCAGACGAAAAATACGGAGGTGCGAAACCTCGTCGTATTAATCCGCGCGAATCAAAAGCTGCATTATCTCCGCGCGATGACGACGATCCGATTACACGCAGCGTGTCGACGACACGCGTGCTCGCGCGCGACTCGTTATCGTTATCATCTGTCATCGATTTATCCGTTTATTTATCCGCGGGGCTTTAATCGGCCTGTTCTGCCTGTTTATTGAATATATCAGAACTTGAATGTATATTACCCCCCCTCCCCTTTTTTTGCATCAAAAACATTTTTACTTTAAACTTTTCATCGATAAATCATACTTAACGAGAGATCGTAAGTGATGTATTTATAAATCAATTATGAGGAATTTGTTTCGTGTTGGTAATACTGAAAATACTTAAATTTTGAATTAAATATCTTCCATATTTTATTTGCGATTTTACTTAGTATTATTTATTTATTATTATTTTATTTATTATTATTTGTATTTATTATTATTTGTATTTATTATTATTAGTATTTATTATTATTTTATTTATTATTATTTATATTTTGTTATATTTTTTATTTTGAAAGTGCTGAATGTTGAACATTAAAGCAATTCTTTCAAATTTGTAGGTTAAATTTTCGATAACATTTCTACTTTAGACAATTTTGCTCAGTGAAAACGCGGTTTCAATACATTTCGTCATTATACATAAATACGCCTGAAAACAAACATCGCAATTTTACGATTTCGCAGAAAAGACAGCCGACTTGAAAAAGCGGCAATTTCTCCGCAATTTCTCCTCGCATAGACCGTCCGAAATGTAAAACGCGAAAAGCCGATTGCGCGTTAAAACGCAAAAGATGGCGCTGCAATCATAAAGGCGTATGACGGAATCCGAGTTATTTGGAATCCGCCATGACAAAACGCGAAGTGGGTCAAGTGTCGGTGCGTTCGGACGCGATTGTACGAAGTGTTTGTTTTGAGCTCGAGCTGAGATCAAGGCACGAGATCGTCCACGGAAGAAGTTTCGTCGCAATCGCGGCACGGCCTACATCGTTACCGCGAATTAACATAACAAAGATAAAAACGATCGATACTCGGCGGAGAAATCTGTAATTGAAAAATTACGTTCCCCCATCATTTCCTAAGCTAAGCGCTCGATATCCTCCGGGTCAGTTTCATCGTGTCGGATTTTTCTTCTGGTAGTTTTATGCCTTGCAATATCCAATTTTTGCCGTTTCAATTCAAGAAAAGTGGGGCAAATTGGCACACTGAAGCATGCGTTGATTTTATTTATATTTATTTAAAATGGTATTTTTTTTACCTAGGGCGCAAAGTAGGCTATTTCGGCCCTGATGGAATGATATTTTGATAGTTTTGATAGTTTTGTTAGTTTTGTTAGTTTCGTTAGTTTTGTTAGTTTTGTTAGTTTTGTTAGTTTCGTTAGTTTTGTTAGTTTTGTTTGTTTTGTTAGTTTCGTTAGTTTTGTTAGTTTTGTTACTTTTGTTAGTTTTGTTAGTTTTGTTAGTTTCGTTAGTTTTGTTAGTTTCGTTCCTTTTGTTAGTTTTGTTAGTTTTGTTAGTTTCGTTCCTTTTGTTAGTTTTGTTAGTTTCGTTCCTTTTGTTAGTTTTGTTAGTTTAATTCATTTTTCTAATTGCATTAAAAAATGAACATTTTGAGTGTTTGTATGCAGGGAGCAAAGTTGTTTATTTTCCTTCTAGTAAATTTTCGGCCAAGGGCAAAAACTATCACTTTGCGCCCGATAAACAGGCACGAAAAGGTCCATTTTTGCCTCGATTGGACGAAAAGTCAGTTTGTTTATATCTTTTCGACAGAAATTATTTTTCAAAATCGTTTGAGACGCATTTGAAAAATAATTTTTTGGGTTGGCACACTTTGAGTATGCCAACCTGCCCCATACCTAAATAAAAAAACCTATCGGGGTAAGTTGGCACACACGCACTCTGTGCCAAATTGCCCCACCTTCTCCGGAACAAGCCGAATCGAAGAAAAACTCGATCTCCGATGAACTCAAATAAACTTCGACCCCGTCCAGCTCGGCAATCTATTTTCGCGCGGCGCAAAAAGTGTCCGATAGGTTGGCGCGAGCGAATCATGGAAGAAATTTGGGTGAAAGTCGGGCACGGATTTGAGAGTGCATCGCGGCGCAGCGTCGACTCGACACGCCCTCTCACCTACTCACTGAGTTGCCTTTTCTCTTTCAAATCATTCCCTCTTTGGGCATGCGCTATCGCAACGCCCTCCCGCGGCGGAAAAAACGAATGCCCACTTTTCCGTCCGACGATACGCCCAACTTCACGTCGTACAGAATTCAACGCGTCAATAATATTTGTATAATGCTCCCTGTGTGAATGCGACCTTATGGTTTAAGGTGAAGAGCCAAGTCTGCTGCCACGGAGTTAGTGTTTTTGTCATTAAAATAATTATGAATAATCGTTTAATAGTAAATCGACCATAGCGAGATTCTGCAATTTTGGGAGAATATAACTGACTAGAAATCATAATTAATAAGATTCGCCTCGTTGAAAATACAAATTTTCGAAAATCCTTATTTTCGTATCTTACACTTATATCTCCGAACATAATTTTAAATATGTATCTTTAGAGATACATATTTAAAATTAGGTTTTGAAATTATTGTTTTTTTTTTTTTTTAATGGTCAACATATTACAACATATTTTGTGCCAATTTTAAAGAGTTATAAAATGTATTACAATTTTAAACGAACATTTAATTTGGACCATTGGGTTAAACCCATAAGTATGTAACTATAAAGCAATAATTTAATAATTGTTTAAACAAATTGTTTGTGTACTTTAAGCAAATGTTTACGGATTTAAAAGCTGAAATATTTTTTCTTTTTATTTTTGGATAATAACAAATATTATTTCGAAGCAAAATGTAGTTAATGAGCGGAATGTTTTAAAAGCCGTACAATGTAGACTATCGTTCTATTCGAAGCCAATATCCCCGACGATGATTTTCCCGGCTTTCACCGAGAGCAGCGAAGAAAGTGCAGCGAAGAAACGAGAGCATAAGAGTGAAGTGTCAGTGAGGATCTAAGAGCTAAGTTTCACGAATAATCCAGAACTCGGGACACGCTAGCGTTTTCTTAGAGAAACACTTAAAAGGGCACACTGCCTTTAATGAAATTTCCCGAAACGAAGCGTACCATAAAAATTATCATACTAATTGCAATATACAACATGAAGCCATCTTGCGATATTTTTGTCACACCAGCTTCTTTACGAACGATTGATATCCACACTGTAAAAAAAGTAGTGTAATTTTAAGGCATATTTACTTTAATTCAGTTGTAAGTAAATAAGCTTGAATTAAAAGTGCAACTTTGAAACTATTTCATATTTTCTTTAAAATTAAATCGTATTTACTTTTATTATAAGTGAATCTTTAAATGACATATTATATAGAGGTTATAGTTAGAATGCCACAGATTTAAAGTTGAATTTGAATACTGAAGCAAATATACTGGAATTTTAAATTCCAACTCCAAATTTATAGAATATGATTTTGCTTGAGAACCTGGTTTAAAATTGAACTTCTTTTTTGTTCAGCGGATGATAAAAAAAATTAGTTATATCCAACATTGAAAAACTTAAAAGGTAGTAGGCTTTAATATTTGTTTAATTACATTTTATCATAAAAGTTCACTATTATTTTCTTTCCACTTAAAATTCAATCAACTTTTCATTTTAATGCAACATATTAAGGTTGACTTATTTCCAAAAAAAAGTCAGAAACTTTGCTTATTCGAAATTAAACCTTTTTAAACAATAAGAACCTATTTTGGACCATTCTTTGATTTATAAAAAACAAATTTCCACAAAATTTTAATTCACGCCACCTGTTGGAAAATTTGAAAGCTTACCTATAAATTACCATTTACTCTTAAAAATAATATATACAAATAAATGTAATAAATTAAAATAATATAAATATCAAAAACCATTCCTTTATTTAAAAAAAAACTTTTGTTTTCAAAGATTTTTAAAAACCAGCTAAAATTTAAGGAAGTTTTAAAAGTGATAACTTTTCCATTTTTGATTTTCGACAATTTTTAATATTTCAACAACTTAAAATCCTATGCAAAATTCACAAACTTTATCTCATTTGGAAAGCATCTAACAAATGATATTTTTTTCATGTACTTCATCGCGACCCCTCTAACGACAAATTCAAAAACTTAATTTTCAAATTTTTTATCATTTCTTTAATTCCCACACTTTGAATGTTTACTGATTAATTAAGTTGATTCCTAATTTGAATGCTGAATTTACATTTATCTAACTGAATTAATTCTAATATCTAGGAATTAATTAATTTCTTTGATTTTCAATAACAATGACTTTTAGCCCTTATGTGTGAAAATATAAAAGATTCGATGAAAGGAGGCGGAAGAGGTAAATGTAATGGGGCCCAACTCGTTGGCGCTCGGATTAACGGGCCACAACTAACACGTTTATTTACGCATTGCGGGGACGCGTGTTTATCGTCGCGTTTTCCGTGGTGCCACCAGGGCTATTAGTTATAAACGTGTTAATGGTCCGTCGAATGTCATTTTCGAGTAATTTCGCGCGGCTTTCGGGGGAAAAAGTGCGACGCCATCTTTCACGCGTTATTAATTCGCCAATTTACCACCGCGCCCAATCCAATTGGAATTACAGACTGCACGCATTTGTACCGGAGGAAACGAATTAATTAAATGTAATTTTCCAAACGAATACACCCCAATGCTGAACCTAATCGAAAGCGACTAATAGTTTTATTTTCTTAATTTGAAAATATAAGTTTAAATTAATCAATATTTGAAATATACACTCTATTTTAGACAGTTGAAAAATTTTATTTTAAGAGATATTTAATTGTGCTATTTAGAAGTTGATTAGACAAGGGTTTTAAACTTCTTTTAATAAATTGAAATATTGAAAACGGAACCATTCTCCGAATTTCTTCAAACTTATTTCTTTAAATCTAATATTTGTACTCGGAAATCTCTAGAATTCACTACACATTATTTCCAAAATTTAATAATTGCAATTTTCTTTTCGATTTCTTTTGCCTTTGGGATTCGCATTTGGAAATCTGATTATCATCAACATCATCAGACAAGGATTCCACCACTCGAATGGCAGAGGTCGCGAAGTCTGATCGAACGTTGATTCCTCCACTTCCCGTGGAAAAATGTCTGCACTACATTGGTTGTCTTCAGTGTCTCCCTCTACTCCAAAATAAAAAACCCGAAAACTCGAAACCTTTTTGGATAACCCCAAAATAACCTAATTCAAACTAAAAAAACACCAACAAAATAGTGGTTCAAATTCCCAAGGTAAACCAAATGGAAATAACCTCTCAATCCTGAGGGACAGGGGAGGGGAGAGGGAAGGGGGTATAACAAAATTCATTCAGGAAGCGAGAATGTATCTCGTAACCAACTGGAGTTACGAAATCGAGAAGATGCGCGCGTCCAAAAACGCGCGCGAGGAATGTCGAAAGAGAAACGCCACTCGAATGTGCGATTGTTTTCCGAAGTGGCGCAATTACGCACAAGAGGCGTCCGCAATGCACATTGTGTCCGAAATTCATGCAAAGGCCTGTTTTGCGTGGAGAAAACGACGGTTCGACGAGTAGTTGGCTTCGAGTGAAATGTAGAACGGTTTTAAGTGTTAAATGCGCTGTTACTGCGACTCGCAGGATGGTGGCGCTGTTAGCGGATAAAAACATGGCGGACTGAAAGCGGGAGATGAATTGTGTGCATTAAATTTTGTCTTTTTCTATTTAATAGTTGGATATTCGGTTAAGTGAAATAATTATTTTCGAGTTTTTTAATTACTTTTGAGTAAATGTATGGTTTAAAGTAGGTTTTAATGATTTTGTGAATAGGGAAAACTATTTTATTGTTAACTATTTTATTGTTAATAAATTTGTTAGTTTTTGTAAATTAGTTTCTAAATTCGACATTAATCAATGTTTTAATAATTATTTTACTACATTTTACTACATTTAAAAATGAGCCCAATACACATCCTCTACTGAATAAATTTCTTCCGTCTGTACATAACCTCAAATAAAACATTGCTTGTGAAAAACAAACTTACTCACTACTTATTTATCAATGTGTGTAATTTATGTCTTTTTTGTGCGCCATACTGTGCATTTCAGCGTATTTCCGCATGTCCTTTCTCCTTTTTACGCGGCACCGCGACGAAGTAAACTGTTGCTCTTAGTCGCCAGTCGATTACATAAATGACGTATCGATTATTCCGCGCGTTTTAATTGCACGCTGCCGCAGATCCGAGATACAAAAATTCGACTTTATTGGCCGCGTCTGATTGGCCGCAAAGTGTTACCCACGCGAACGCGCGCTCACCGGAAGAACCGCGCGACTGTCTCGCAATGTTGGTTTATTGTTCGTAATTTGTGTATTGTGATTTATGGCCGGAGGTTTAATGTGCCTTCTGTTGATGAATACTTGATAATGTTTTTTGCATTGTCCAGCGATAGTCCCGAACCGCGAAGTCTTCTATCCCTATTGGCGGTGAATATTTGTGGAATATTGTAAAAATATTTTTTCTTGGTAATCGAATATTACAGGGATGTTGTG
>JABFPB010005228.1:0-13614 GCA_022817645.1 Ceratoteleas bidentatus
TCCAAACAGTGCTGCGGAAATTTCCAATCGCTCGTGGCTCACATTCACATGGCATGCGGTTCACACGCGGCTCACATCTGATATCGCCGTGAAATCACTGCGGCTCACAGTGATTGGGTAGGTTCGTCTCATTCTTTTATTGTTAAAAACAATATATTTTCTCCTTATATTATAAAAATGTATCGCTTTCGCCGTCGCTGTCACCGCCGCCGCCACCGTCACCGTGCTAGATCAAGTCTCTTTATGATAAGACCTAAAGTAGAATCAGACAAGTGGAGTTGGTCAGTGCATAGTCAGACCGAAAGCAGAATGGGCCAAGTGGAGTTGGTATATTTATGATCAGACGTAAAGTAGAATGGGCAAATTGGAGTTGGCTAATGTATGGTCAGAACGGAAGTAGAATGAGCGAAATGGCGTTGATATATGTATGATCAGACCGAAAGTAGAATGCGACCAATAGTGTAGGACTGTAAGTAGAATGGAGTATGTGAGGTAGTTTCATATATGGTCAGACCGGAAGGAGAGTGAGTCAATTGGAGCCGGTCTATATGTGATCAGAATGGATGTAGAATGGGTCAAGTGGAGCAGGTCTATATACGGTGAGACTGGAAATACAGGTCTATGTATGTAAATATAGCAAGTCTATATATAATCAGGAAGTAGAATGGGACAAGTGAAGATTGGCTATCTAAAAAATCCGATTTGACTGCACATGATCAAATCGGAAGTAGAATGAATCAAGTGGAGCAGGTCTATACATGGACTGATGACGATTGATTATTGGCGAAGATGACTGATGATGTCGATTGATGATGATAATGATTAATTAACAGTGTGGAGTTAACGACCAATTAATACAGACAATTAAAATTTAGTCAGTTTTACTAAAAGTGCGTCAATTTATTTATAAAATAAAATTGACGTTTGATTACGAACTCATTTTTAATTGTCTGTATTAATTGGTCGTGAACTCCACACTGTTAACTATAACTCACAGACATTAAACAACTAGATAATGATTAATGATGACGATGGGTGATAATGATGTTTAATAATGATTATTGATAATGATTGATAATAATGATGCTGTCAGACTGTTGCTATGCTGAAGCCATACCATACTACACTCTACTGTTGCCAGAATTTCTTTTCCAATGGGGATATTTGTGTGTATTTGTGCGTGTGTTTGTGCGTATATGTATGCATAAACTCATGCATACATATACGTTTGTGTAAGTGTTTGTGTATAAATGTAAGTCAGTCAAGGGGGGCGCAAACCTCCGGAGGAGGGGGGTGGCACGCGAAGCGCGTAGGGATGGAGATGTTGAATAAAACAAATCTTGTAATAATCAAAAGACACGGTAATGTCTCTGGCCAATAATATAAATTTCAAAGGCACTACTGTCTCTTATCCCGAATGAACAAATGTGCCTTTTTAATTTAATCCGTCTTTTTTGTCAGTAATTACAAACATTATTTCTGAATAAATGAATATATAAATTAAGAAAATATTGAAATACACTAAAAAGGGATGGTTGGAACTACAATTCTAGACTCTGATAATATACAATGGACAATCAGGCCAAGTGCACACCAATGTGTATTATTGATGATTTTCGCCGTCTGTTATTGAAAAAAATGTTCAATTGTTAGTTGTCGTTTACTGATTACTAATGAGTTTACAACAAACGTCGTTGCATAATTTAAAAAATGATAATCGTAACGAAATTGCCTGCCGTAATATCGAACTGCACCAAAGTTCTGCTGAATAAAAGAAATAGATATCCGTTTATTAGTTTTTTGTATCAGATTGAGATTTTGTGAAAGTTTTCGTTAAGACACTCAATCGACTGGAAGATTTTCAAGTAGGCCATTAACGTTCTGAGACGCTTAGCAAAATATGCATGAATCTGCAGAACCTATTCTTTACTGAGATTCAGAAGACAACGATTACAAAGACAATGCATATGAACTAGTATTTAAATTACGTCTTCCTATTTCATTTTGTTGTTCTGTGAAAAGTCATTCAATAACATTTACTGTTAATCGCACAAATTCTATTTAAACCATGAAATAGCGTATGCATTAAATAGATAGATTGCATTTATACAATTAAAAGAAACTTTCGATTTAATTTTAGAAACTGTAATATTAATAGTTCATAGTTTTAATAGAAACAGAAATCGTACATTCATGAACGATTTCAAACTTATTCAGATTTAAATAATATTAATTCATCAGGACAAATTAAAATTCATTAAAAATGCTTAATTTAAATAGAATTAATAATATATTGAAAAATATTTGTACAATTCTTTTTATTAACCCTCCATCACTAAATAACGAGTAAAAACTTTTTCCAGACAAACACAAATTCGACATAAGCTGTTGCTAACGAATTTCATATTGCTAATGAGATTTTACCAAATAAAGTTGTTGTGCAGCGCATTTCGAAATGTTACCAAATATGAATACTGTGAAATGAATTTTCACGTGTGCGCATATATTAGCAATTGGAATTTAAAATTCACTTTTGCGTTTATATAATAATTTCGCACGCCCCAACAGTTTTAATTAAATGCAATTTGTGCCACAATTCTCGCGTTACACCGTTTTACGAAATGCTTGCCTGATAATAAGAAAGCCCACTTTTTTCCGGACAAATTATAAATTCATCCGAATCATCAAGCGCAACCGTTGCTACGCAAACGAGACGACAACTATTTGCTCGAGCGGCCGGTACTTCGGATGCGTGGAGTATGTTGCGAGTTTTGTTGTTGATGGGATTATAAAATAGAAGAAAACGTGTCGGAGCTTTAATCGCGTGAATTGTTGATACGGTTGTTTAGATTCTTGGTTCCAGATAGAGGACTGGATCGTGCTTAATTATTCACGCCATTTAATTGCCGCGTTTCCCGCGCGAGATAAAAAGCACGCCGCCGTGAGATTTCGCACGAATTTAAGCTTTAGACCTACTTTGACGCGTACAAAACTATTTTTTCTCGTGTCGAAATTGTTTTGAAAAGGGAATTTTGAAGTTTGATGAGTTTCATTTTTCTGGGATTTAACGCTTCTTGAACACAGAAATAGTTTTTATTAGTTTTGTTATTAACCCTGGCGTTACGGTGCAATAAATTGCCCGTGACTTTTTAATTAATTTCCCAAATACCCCTTAAACGCACGACTTCGCTCATCCTCGGCCAGATTATAGTTGCACGTATTATGCGAATTTCGTCATGAGAACGGTCAGATCACGTATAATGCAAAACGTGCGGCGCACAAATAAATCTGCGAGATAAATGAGCATTTTTTGCACGTACTCTTTGCGCGCCATGTAAACGTAACACGTTTGCTGTATGAGTGAACTTTAGTATAAAGATTGTTTAGGTATTATTAATGTTAACAGAGTGACTCATCGAAGGGTACGTGCATTATTTTAAAAATTTAATGTATTACTTTATTTTAAATCACTGTCAACAATAATTCTATAACAAACAGTTGCGCAATTAAATTCAATCTCTTTCCATGAATTTCACTCGTTTCACGTCTTTCCTGAAAAAACTACCGTTTTTCATCATTTAATAGACTCTCCATTAAAGACTCATTTTTAGTATTTATTTGCAATGACGCCGAATATTCCCATCACGTTTATTTCGTCACAAAATTAATTACACTTGTTCATTTGTAATGTCCGCGACGATGGTACCGCCTAGATGTTCTGACAACGATGTATAGCGGGGAGTCTAAAGTAAGGCGCGTTGAATTATAAGAGCCATTGAGATTACATCTCGCGCTACTAATGTTCGCAGGGGGAAAAATATTGCGACATAGCCGGTTATCTAATTATCATCTAATAATTGTACATTGAGTTTCAATGCGATTTCGATGTAAAACCACGGCGTGGGAATTTTCGTCTCGAAGATAAACCGGGGGGTTTTCGGTGCGTCGCGATACCGGCTGAAATAATTAAAACTGCGCTCATGTAGTGCTGATAATCGAGGGGCGAAAAAATAATGGGTCGTATAATCGTATCGGCACTGCGAATAAACACGACCGGCCATTTGCAGTGAAGATAATTAATGAGCTTTGTAGTTAATGATTGCAGGTTTAACGTTTCATGACCAAGAGGACGACGCGGAGTTTCGTTCGGATCTGAATAATCTAATAATAAATGGATGTTTTGGACATTGCGCGTATAAATGCATTTCCGGTTATTAGAGAACGCAATTCGATCTGCCATGAAAAATGTTATTATAAAAAAATCTCAAGTAGCATATCCATTTGAAATGTAATGTAAAGCTGACTGACAATTGGTAATAAAGTTAAGTAAATAATTAGGGAGTAGAAATTAATTCAGAAAATAAATCAATCGACAGTTGTTAGATTACGAATCGATGTTGCAAACAATAAATTAAAGATTAATTATGCACAAAATTATTTTGATAATTTATTCTGATATATCGAGAGTTCGAACAAACGATTTCACTTAAACAATTTGTTTTTTTTTTGCTAATTACTGTGATTTTACGGGAGAAACTAAAAGGAACTTATAGACAAACAATTGATTTCTGCATTTCAGTTGATACACGGAGAGAAATGTGTTGCAATTTTCGCAACGAACAGAGCAAGCGATTTTCGATAGTTTTCAAACGTCGAAAATAGGCAGTGAGCCGCGGCGATAATCGCACGGCTCCACTGCCGATTTCGGTAAGACTCCGCCCCCTTTTTGAAGCCTTCAATACAGTGACCATGGTTACTATAAAGTGGCCTAAATGCCACTTTATAGTAACCACAGTCATATCTACATTCTTCGTTAGCCCAATAGATTACAGTAGAAAGTACTTTTTGGATAGGTTCCCTGGGTTCGAAATTGGTAAAATAGGTTTGGAATACTGAGATACACTACTTAACTAAAAAATCTGATTTAGATGACTAAATGCCACTTTATACACGGATAAAAATTTACTTGCTTCAATTACTATAGTCGAATAGTTAACAGATTGAGGTTAAATGAACCATACTTTGCGTATACATTTACCACAATTGTGGTAGGATTCACCACAATTGTGGTAAATTTTACTACACTGCACAGCTGTCCACCATGTTACCATCGATTGTGGTAATGGTAACCACAATTGTGGCTGTCTTCACGAACTATTTTTCTCCGTGCGAGCATGAAGTATCTGGGTGTGTCGTTGGACACGAAAATTTCGTTCCGGCCTTATATCCAGGGAATGACCAACAAGGCATCTTAGGACACGACCGCGCTGAGCAAACTTATGGCTAACGTTCAAGGAGCGAAGCCTAGAAAATGCCGTCTTCTGATGGCGACCTTGCATTCTATCCTGCTTTACGGCAGGATAGAATGCAAGATCGCCAAAAAATGTTTTAAATAAATGCCATCCTGATTTCCCCCCTACAACTGATGTCATACATTTTATCCCCCCCCCCTCCACTTCAGATCAGTCAGTCAGGTGGACCGCGATGCTCATCTCGCTGCTAGCCGACTGGGTTGAACGACGTCACCGCAAGGTAGATTTCTACTTGACCCAGTTCCTGACCGGCCACGGGTGCTTCTACGAGTACCTGCACAAGATGACCAGAGCATATAGCCCGGAGTACATCTATTGTGGAGAGATCGACGATGCCGAGCACAATTTCTTCGCCTGAGGACATTGGGCCCTGATGAGGAGAGATGTGGAGACCGAGTTGGGAGAGATCTCGCCGGATCATCTTTTGTCGCGCGTTGACAGTTGATCAAGATACATCTATTTTAATTTGGAGTCGCGTAATATCAATTACGCGACTCCAAAATGAAATCGTTCCCGAGAACGATATCAAAAAGTTTATCGGATTCAATCGAAGCAATCGCCGACATCAAAGACGTGAACGAGGTGTGCTTTGACACATATTCGCCGAAGAGTTTAACAGCAAAGGTAAGATTTTTAAATAAAATGTTTTAAATATTATTTTTAATAAATATTGTTTTAAATAAAATGTTTTAAATGAATGTCATCCTGATTCCTCCCCCCCTAAAACTTATGTCTCAAATTTTATGGGGGGGGAGATGTGGAGACCGATTTTGGAGAGATCTCGCCGGATAGCGTTGTTGCGAATGTTACAGGACCAGTGATCCTAGCACAAGGTGGCTGCGTATGTTAACATGCATACACGTTCTTCTTCTGTGTTGCCATACTGACATCCAAAAGTACGGTTTCAAGAAACTGCCTAGCCCATTTTTAGAAGATTTAGCTCGTCTCGACAGCGATGAAGGTGTGGCGATTGTTTCGACTTGTAGCGACGAAGATTGTGGCGAGGAGTCTTTCATTCTTCGCGCTACCTTGGAAAGTTTCTGCGGGGATGGACTTGCTGTTCATAAAGTGTTCAACTTATTGGGACTATCTGCTAATAATATTCACGAAGGCTTCCGCGGCCGGATTTATCAATATCTTGGCTATCCGGGTGATGCCGCGTCAATTTGTCAGTTTTCGTCGACGTTTCGGCCATCCTCTCGTGGCCTTCCTCAAGGCTTACATGGAACTGATACCGCATTGTGGAAGGTGTTGTGTTTATATACAGTTCACTAATGGGTTTATTGAACGATCCCGAAGTAAGACAACAAGAGATGTAAACATTTTAAACAAAACAAGAAACACCGAGTTCAGTACTCTTTGTTATCTTGTTGTTATTTCGTTTACATCTACTCGGCACCACTTTGGAAAGTTCCATGCCCATTAGAATTGGTGGACGTTATTATTTTTGTCCTTGATCATTAAAGACCAGTGACCAAAAATGACTCAATTCCACGCCAGCGTCCAAATTTAGATTTCCAGATGTTCTTGAAATCATGAACATGATCGCTTCTTTAATGCTCGTGGGCCACCAACGGCTTTCCCTCATCAAAACCTTTGTTTTGTCAAACTCGAATGCATGCCCACCTTCGTCAGCATGTAATACTATGGCCGATTTGTCGGTGTTGTTGTTTTAATAATATCGAATGTGTTCTCTCATTCGATCCTCCACATTTCTGAAGGTTTCACCAATGTATTCGCGTCCACAGCTACAAGGAATGCTGTATACCCCCGGACATTGCAAAGGTGGTAATTTGTCTTTAACATGAAGCAGCATACCTGATAATTTTTCACAGGTATTATAGACCGGTTTTATGTCAACTTTTCTGAGCAGTTTCTCTATTTTATCAGTGACATTCTGAATGTAGGGTAGAACTGCTATTTCTTGCATGGACGTGAATACATTGGTAAAACCGAAAGAAATGTGGAGGATTGAATGAGAGAACACATTCGATATTATAAAAACAACAACACCGACAAGTCGGCCGTAGCATTACATGCTGACGGAAGTGAGCATGCATTCGAGTTTGACAAAACAAAGGTTTTGATGAGGGAAAGCCGTTGGTGGCCCACGAGCTTTAAAGAAGCGGTCATGATTTCAAGAACATCTGGAAATCTAAATTTGGACGCTGGTCTGGAATTGAGACATTTTTGGTCAATGGTCATGAATGATCAAGGACAAAAGTACTGACGTCCACCAATTCTAATGGTCATGGAACTTTCTAGAGAGGTGCCTAGTAGGTGTAAACACAATAACAACAAGATAACAAAGAGTACTGAACACAGTGTTTCTTGTTTTGTTTAAAATATTTACATCTCTTGTTATCTTACTTCAGGATCGTTCAATAAACACAATAGTGAACTGTATATAAACACAACACCTTCCACAATGCGGTATCAGTTCCATGTAAGTCTTGAGGAAGGTCACGACAGGATGGCCGAAAAGTCGACGAAAACTGACAAATTGACGCGGCATCACCCGGATAGCCAAGATAATAATAAATCCGGCCGCGGAAGCCTTCGTGAATATTTCACCTTAATTGTTTATAAATTAATTTGAGATTATCTGATAGAATTATGGATTGTTTATTAATTTGCTGAGCGATAGAACACGGCTAATATAGATTCAAATTACCGAACCTCTTATTGTATATAATTTATAGGCTGAAATATCGACCCTTTAGTTGTAGATAATTTAGAGTTTATGGTACCGATCCTTCTGGACATTAATTGTGAATCATTAATACCTTTTACCGACCCTATTGTATAAGCAAAATATTTGGACAATATATTTGAATATTATTTTATATTTTATCTGACTAATTTTATTTATATTGCCGCCGTCCAACATTATTTACTACATACAGTCTGAATGGTTTTCCCGGTAAACCTAGCAAACCGGGTGGCGCCATTTTAATTTTAAATCGGAGCCAAATTGTAAAGTGAATATTTTCCGGACGAATAATCACTTTACAAAGTGGACTCTTCCGTGCTGTTAGAGAAACCCGTTGTGTGCATTATTTTATAATTTATTTACTTTATACAAATACTATTAACTGTAGGATTTAATAAAAATTCCAAAATACTTTTATTTTTTTGCAGGGAGCCAGGCAAAAATGTGCAAAAGATCAAGAGAGGATTCGTAGATCATTTGCAGGAGGTAAGGCTACAAGAACACAGGCAGAGAAAGAAGCACGGAGAAATAAAGTTTACAAGATTTTCCAATATATTGTAGAAAAATATGACTATGTCGATAGGTATAGATATTATGAAGAAATTCGTGAAGTGTCCAACAAATACATTCAGAAACACAATATCCAGTTTCAGAATTTTCATATACCACATTTAGAAACGCTACACACTTTGTTACAAAGTTTTCAGAACCCTAAAATATCGTACATATATAGAAACTAGCTTGAACACCTGGGTTCGCTCGGGTTATTATCACCTGTAATCATCTAGCTAATTATTAACAATGAAATCGGCTGTTGTATGTAAATAATATATTTCATTGTTATTATATGTTAATCTTAGGTTATAAGCTATTTTTCTGTTGCAAAATCCTTATCGATTCACAGCAGAATTTTCTTCTGTGATTCGCTGCGAACTGATATCCAGGGTTTTTTTTACTATAGTTTGACTTATACTTCACTGATTTTCATTTCACACTTTCAGATTACAGTCGGAATATTTAAACGAACTATCAAACCCAGGAATAGTTTATGTGAAGCATAAATATGTGTTTTTTTATTCTAGTTAATACTGTTACAGTTGTCAATAGGGATATTTTGAAAATAAACTACAAAAATTGTTCCTGGGACGTCTGAAGACGTCTATCGAAACGATGTCTAAAGGTCGTCTCAAGGACGTTTTAAGGACGTTTTAAGGACGTTTTAAAGATGTTTTAAAGACGTTTTAAAGACGTTTTAAACACGTTTTAAAGACGTTTTAAAGACGTTTTAAAGACGCCTAAAAGACGTTCAAAAGACGTCTTAGAGACTTTTTAAAGACATCTTAAAGACGTTTTATAGTCGTCCAAAAGACGTTTAAAAGACGTTTAAAAGACGTTTAAAAGACCTCTCAAGACGTCGAATCGATGTCAAAGAGACGTCTTTTTAAAGTCGAAATGATGTTTCGTTTTATGAACGTTCATATGACGTTTTACGTGCACATCATAATTTTAGTTTCAGAAGTCTTTTATCAAGTTTATATGATGTGTAGGAGACGTTGTATGCACGTTTTATATACGTTCATTAAAAACGTTTTGAAGACGTTTTATGGGCGGACATTTGCCCATGATATGAACGTCTTATGAACGTCGAATGAACGTCTTTTAGACGTTTTGTTGACGTCTTCATGGACCTTTATGGACGTCGAATGGACGTCCATTCGACGTCCATGTTCTGTTCGGGATTTTATCAGTGTAAAGTTCCGCTATCGTTCAAATGGTATTAATGCGAAATAACTGTAAAAAATTTACTTTTTCGTTATTTCGTATGAAAGCTATTTTATACTAGAATATAGCCCTTTTTACCGCTTTAATAAGGGATTATTCGGTAACTAAACGGTCAACTTTGATCATACTTTTGTCTAACGATTCCTTAGAGTCTGGAAAACAATATACTAGTTTTCCAACAAATCGGTGAAAGCAAAAACAAAGATATTTAAAAAGACATGGAAAAATACCGGTTTTCTCTCCCACGTTAAATATATCAACTTTGGCATCAAATATCTCGCATACAAGACGGCCAAAGTTACTCAAAACTAACGCCTTGTAACTTGAGTAATAGTTGTAAAAATTTCTAGCTCATTCTTGAAAAATTGCTTTAGTGACCACCTTAAAAACTGTGGCAAGTTTTCAAAATCATCTTCGACAGAAATTGAGTGGACTGTATTTCGATAGTAACGTTGGCCAAAAGAAACTTTGGAAAAACAAGGTTTCAAAATAATAACAGAAAGCCACCTCATCAAACAAGAGACTCCCTTGTTTTTAATGAATAACTTCAATGTTATTGTTGGGCAAAAAAGAAGACTCCCTTTTTTGCTTGTATTTAATTTAAACTTATGTACGCTGTGAGGTAATGAATAAATAACTGGAGGCCTCTCATTTAATTTAACAACACAAACTATTTATTCTAAAATCAACAAAGATACAATAATAACATTATAGCTAATCATAAAACCGCAAAAGGCAAATTAAATCAAAACAGCAGACAAGCAGGGATCCCAAAAGGGAGAGCTCCAATGGAGAGGGTGACTTGCCTGCCTTATTACCAATTTGAACTAAAGTGTGCAGAAGACTCCCTTCACATGAAAATCTGAGACTCCCAGATTAATTTAGTTCACTCACCAAGGCGAAATAAATATGATAGATGAAATGACGACTGTAGCGCAAGCGTAAGTGATGAGCGTGTAAGGCAATAGACAAGTGCAGCGTAAAAAGCGAACAATTTTAACATGCAATAAAAGGGTAAAATAAAAGCATCAACGGCTTCTGAGCGGAGAGTTCCGTACGCTCGAGACTCCCGAGCGCAACTGGCGCGAACCGCGAAACTGCGGGCTTATATAGGCACCGAGTGAGCGGCGCAACAAAATCCCGCGAGCGGTAGTGCCGCGCTCAGCTCGCGAGATGGCGGTTAAATGCTGTCAAGTGGTCGATCCGCGGCAAGATAGTTGCGGCGGCGTCCGCCAGATGGAGGGAGTTGCCACATTTCGTAACACTCTCTGATTTCAAAGCTACACATACCAAATATGTGAAATCAGTGAAGAGGCAATTTCATTAAGTTAAGCGACGAGTACCCTTTAATTACAAACCTACACTAACAAAATATTCTCCATTTTAACAGCTTACAAACAAGTATTCTAACTTAAATTTCAAAGTTTACTTCATATTTTGTTTGTGTCTTCGGATACTGGGGTGCCCGACTCGAGGCAGTCGGGAGACCCGTTTTCACGTATAATGATCCTAAAACCGGTATGACGTCCCGGTGGTCCTGGAAATCCTGGCGATCCTGCAGCTGAAGGTAGGATAGGTGTCTCGGGCGAAAAACTAAACGAGACCCAGTTTCCAACTCCCAAATAACCGTCTATTTCCGTCTTAAACTCCGTAATACAAATCGGCAGAACACAAGGCGGAATCGCCGGTCCGCCGAGTTCGCGATTTTCACGGACAAAAAGTGGCGAATCGCGAATCGGAGAGCGAACGCTGCTCGGGCTTCTGCTCCTCGCTTTCCGGCGACTCGTAGAACCAATTTCGCGGCACGCGGAATTCCCGATGTGCGCAGATTTCGGGGCGTGAAATTCAGCCCGAATCTTGGCCCGGCAGGCTTTTCTTTTGAACTGAATTGAACACGGGAGGAACGCGGCGATTTCGGATCCGGCGGAGGGTCTCGCACACTCAGAGGCGCGCACAGAGGTCCGCGCAATAAGGCACAGTTTCGGTAGCGGAAAACCGCCGGACAATCGACGCGTGCCGCGAAACGAATTCCCGTATTTAGTTGCAACGCGCAACAGTTTGGCTTTTAGAATTACCTTAAAAAATAGACGAAGCAAAGCTAAGGACACCCCACTTTTCTCGCGGCAGTCAACAGTCATGAAATTTTACCAATGATTAGTCGTTGTACGTTTATGTAAAAAATTCTTAATTACAAAACATTACATACTTAATACGTGAAATCAGTGAAGAGGTAATTTCATCTTTAACTAAAAATACCCTCTGATTACAAAACTACACATACAAAATATGTGAAATCGGTGAAGAGGTAATTTAATTTTCAAGTGAAAAATAAAAAAATTCCGACGATTTTCCGACGATTTTCCGACGCTTTTCCGACGCTTTTTACATATTTTTACATATAGTTTTATTACCATTTGCAGGTGTTTTTCAATCCGTTTGCACGTTGTCGTCTAGCTATTATCCGGTCTTTCTCTTTTCATTGTCTCGCTGCTGTTTGATCGTTTTCACATCATTATCATATCGTTTGTGTGCTGGTTTTTAACTGCCGTCTGATATATGTCCAAATCTTTCCACGCCTATATCATACCGTTTCCAGATTGTTTTCACATTTCTGTCCACCTGTTTTCTGATTATTATCTGATATTTTTACAATTTTCTGTTAATAAATTTGTCGTACATTCATTGCGATAATTCATTTACTTCATCCGTTTGATATCACCGACTACACGTTTTTCAATAACCGCCATACAATGTCAGTGTACATGTAAACAAACTAACATACGACATATTTTGCGCCATGACTATATTCCATAAATAGATTTCCGTACGGAGCACGGGTATGTAGCTAGTCTTTTATGTAGATTACTCTTAAATGTAACTACAAATAAAAAAATTTTCACCAGAATAGTTTCACCAGAAATAACAATAAAAAACTAAAAAAACAAAAAAAAACTAAAGTTGTTAACTTTAGTCATTTCGTTAGTTTTGTTACTTTCGTTAGTTTTGTGAGTTTTATTTGTTACGATAGTTTCGTTAGTTTTGTTGGTTTCGTTAGTTTTGTTCAGTTTGACACTTTACAAATAAAAAATTGCCAAATTGCCGATTTTGTATAATATTGAAAAAGTTAAGTTGAAAAATAAATATTCTTAACAACATCGGCAACTTGGCAATTTTTTATTTGTAAAGTGTCAAGCTGAACAAAACTAAAGAAACTATCGAAACCATCAAAACTCACGAAACTAACAAAACTAACGAAAGTAACAAAACTTAATTGAGTTCATATATTAGTTAGACTAGGTTTGTAATTAATGGGTATTTTTCACTCAAAAATTAAATTACCTCTTCATTGATTTCACTGATTTATTTTGTATGTGTAGTTTTGTAATCCGAGAGTATTTGTTAGTTAAAAATGAAATTACCTCTTCCCTAATTTAAATTTAATAATTTAAATTAGGGATAATCTTAAATTATTAAATTACCTCTTCCCTAATTATTGTGTGTAATGTTTTGTAATTAAGAAGTTTTTTATTTAAACGTACAACTATTAATCTTTGGTAAAGTGTGTTGCCTGTTGACTGCCACGAGAAAAGTGGGGTGTCCTTAGCTTTGCCTCGTCTATTTTTTACCTTTGTAAGAATGCCTTTAAGTTAAAATACTTGTTTGTACCCTGTCAAAATGAAGAATTTTGTTATTGTAGTTTTGTAATTACAGGGTACTTGTCGCTTAACTTAATGAAATTGCCTCTTCACTGATTTCACAAATTTTGTATGTGTAGTTTTGTAATCAGAGGGTATTTGTTAGTGAAAT
>JABFPB010005229.1:0-13612 GCA_022817645.1 Ceratoteleas bidentatus
TTTTGGTAAAAGATTCTTACAAATGCAAGCGTAAGCCACGCCCCCTGTTTGTGTATTTGTAAGAAAGCTTTACCAAATTGGTGTAGAATTCTTAGCAAAATTTGTACACGAAGCGGGATGCGAAATTTGTACAATTGCGTATGCGTTTTTAGTAACGAAAATATCTTACGCAAAAAGTAAACAGTGAATGTATACTAAATTTGTTAGATTTTTCTTTCCGTGTACAACAAGTAGGAATACTTGTTGTATACACAATATTACTTTCGATTCATCAAGGATGCTGCAACATTACTGTAACATTGAATGTAATATACAATCAATATTGCAGCATTTTTTACACGCATTTATTTGATTCGCAATTATTTAGTTACCGGCCTTGGCGTTTACCTGTTGGAATATATTTTAGTGCCGAGAACCCAGTCTGGATCCCTACGATTCTTACAATTTTTGCAAGAGTTTTCAGTTGTATTACAGTTCTAGTACAATAATATTATAAATACCCGAATAGCACGGAAAATTTACTAAATTTGTACAAAATATTTACTAAATATGTAGAACATATCCTATACATTATTTAGTAATTATCCGTGTTATTAGGGTAGTAATGTTATAAAGAAACATGATATTTCGATCGTGATATTCCATTACATAATCCCACTGCTAATAGGCAGATATACCAATAATCCCACTGCTAATATAACAGACAACCAATCATGCATTCATTAATGTCGTTTTATCTATTCTTTCTCAATTTCAGGGTGGATATGTTAACGATTTATCAGGGGTATAATTAAAGAATGCATTTAATTTATAGAAGAGTCAATCGGATAATAATATTAATTGTTTCGTTAAATGGTTGTTAGATACACGGTCTTTCAAAATCTACAATATACATTTATATAGCTAATACAAATGGCATTAAACATTAATTAAAATGAAAATGGAACATTGAAGTGATAAGATAATGATAACTTCTAGTTTAGAAATACAGCTTAGTTAATTATTTTGTATAATTCAAAATGATAAAAAAGAAAATCAACAGCGCAGATTCAGTCTAGTATCCGTGTTCGTGAAGGAACCTTCATTATGCAGTTCATTAAGATATTCTTATTTATCTTCGCTTGGGCTATAGGTAAACAATTAATAATAATTTGACAAGTTTCGTTACAATTTAATGTAATTTGCATCCAGTAAGGTTTGCATCTTCGCTAAATCCGACGCCAAACGTCAATTGTATAATTAGGATTTCAAGTTTGAAGTGTAAAAAAAGTCCTGCGACAAGAATTTGAAAATGCAATAAAATTTCTCTTTTCAGGGAATGTGATTTATTTCTGTGAATGTATAATTATAAAATATTAACAGAACTTTAGCAGCAAATTAATATTTTTGTTTAAGGGCCAACTGTATGTTTTTCATCAAATAGAACGTCTGCGAGGGTACCAGTTTTCGGTGGAACTTTAGCTGGGCCAAATGATGCCACTTATATAGTATCTATAAAGCACCACCACTTGCATTGTTGTGGAGGTGCTCTTATTACGTATAAACACGTCCTAAGTGCGGCACATTGTTTCGTATTAGATGATAAAACAATAAAAACCAATATAGTTGTTGTCGCTGGGACACATCATAAATTTAGAGGAGGGATTGGGATAGCCCCTAAAGAAATTTTTATTCATCCCGACTATGACAAGGCGGGGCAAGCTTTTGACATTGCAGTGATACAGGTCAGTGATACAGGTCGACAAGTAACTATATTTGCCGAAATGGTGACAATGTAAAATATCCTTAACTTTAAACTTGTAAACTTAATTTTTACATTATTCCGCACACTGTATTTAATGGTCTATCGTAATTTTTTCATACTGAAATTTTTTGGTTAATATTATATCGTGAAAATATATGTTAGGAACGCATGCAAAGTTATAAAAATTCTGCCTATTGCGTTAGCTGTCTTTATTTAAAGAAATTGAACTTTAATTAAAAGAACCCTCCCTAACAGACACAAAACATGGAATCCGCGTGGAATATACGTGGATGAAATTCGAACCTGGATTTAACGTATATTCGGCGTCAAATCCACGAGATTTCGGGGATTTATCTGTTAGGGATAATCAAAATTGCATTCTGAAATTTTACATTTTACATAGGAATCCGAACTCGATTCCATATGGAATCTCGTATAGGTCATCTCATATGCGATCCAATATGCGATCCCATGTACTATTCCATATCTAAATCTCATATGGGGCCGCACATACAATTCGCCTATGGGATGATATCATTGTCAATTCTTTTCTCGTTTTCAGTTACATCAAGCATTTCAACCATCAAAATACATATCTACAGTGGCATTGCCAAGGGCACCTGTTTCGCCCAATGAGAAGGTGGTAATTTTTGGATTTGGCGACACGTCTAACGATGAGAGCCTTCAAAGTCCATACCTTCAGTATTACTCCTCTAAAGCATTAACTAACGCAAAATGCACTGAGTTATATGATAAGATAGAGAATAAGACAGAATCTATGACAGAATCAGATATTTGTGATTTACCTCGACAGGGAACTGGAATTTGTTATGTAAGTTAAAACGTCTTCTTTTTGAGGTAGTACTCATCATTTCATAATTTCAAGAGACACTGTAGCCGTCTTTGGCCAAGTATCAGCCATGTTTACATATATCCTTACAAATATTATTTTGGCGGAACAGGAATAATTTGGCACAGAAAGAATAATATTAAGAAAAAAGACATCCTTTTGTTACAAATCTAAAAGATTATTTCGTTTCGCGACAAAAGACTATTTGATGTTTCTGTATGTATAATAGAGAAAAATCTGTTAAACCTGTTAAAAATGGCTGTCATCTTATAATCTATTTCATTCATATTTATCCATTAAAAAAATTGTTACAGGTTCAATAATTTTATAAATATTTATAAATAATTAAAACGAATAATTAAATGTGTTGATATGTGTTTAATGGTTATCTTTTTTTATAGGGAGACAGTGGAAGTCCATTAGTTAATTTTAAGAACGAAATTGTAGGCATCGCGTCAAGAGGAGAAAAATGTGCCGAAGGATACCCCAACATATTTGTTAGTGTACATTACTGCTTAAAATTCATCAAAAAACATATAAGCCATAAGTTTTTATGGGCTGTATAATTAGGTTGCCAAGTAAAATATGTATATAATATTGAAATAAAATTGTTGTTTTAAGCAATTTAAAATTTAAAATGAGTTATTAAATTAAACATTTTTATGAATGTGCTGCAAAGGTAAAATTCTGAAAAAATTACAAAATAATCTTTGCAAAAGCGGTTTTTGTCCAATTTTGTTTCAAATTTTTCCATCTGATACAAAATCTTTAAAAAAACTTCATTTGAAAAAAATGAATATTTTACATTAATTTTTTTTTAATTTTTGCAATGGTAACTTTCTAAAAAAATGTGGAATTTATTCAAAGGGTGAGCCCGATTATAGTTTTCCTACGGAAACCATTTTTACAAATTTTTTGGATAAATCGCGCAATATAAAAACTAACCAAATTGGTAAGCATATTTTTAAAGATGCTGCATCTCTTGAAACAATATGAAAAAAAAAAATAAAAAAAGTTTCTGCAAGAATTATTTTGTAATTTTTCAGAATTTTATCATGGCAAGAATTTTGTCGAAAAAACTGAAACGTCCAATTTTAATTTTATTAAAATTATGTATTTATATTATTAAAGATAGAGATGTATCAGATTTTTAGGCATATAAATATGTATATAAATTAAATAGAAATGGATATGCACTTTCCAAAACCATACTCTCCGGAAAAACGACTGAAGTGCCCGTTATTACACCCATTGATTCAATTGGATGATTTATCATTTGATAGTCAAAAACATTAACATACACGGAAAAAAAAGTTTAAAAAGTATAGCGGCTCAGTTAGAATTCTTGTTGGATCAACCATATGTCAGTTGATCTAGCCAGAATTCTGGTTGATTTAACCAAACGTCTAATTGAGCCGACATTCATTTTTTTCAGTGTATCTAAATTATTAAATAAAGAATTAAAAAACTGTAAATAATATACGGATTAAAAAAAATTCTATCCTTCTAAACTACCCATATAGACATCGAACATGGAATCCATGTGGATTCTACGTGGAGGAACATTCGGACGTAGATTCGACGTAGATTCCACGTCGAATCTACGTGTTTTAGAGGTGTGTCTGTTAGGGTATGTCCCTCATTTCCTCTGAATATAAAAATATCATTTGACAGTTAAGATGTATACATCTTCTCTTATATATATGTATACTCTTATAAGAGTAAATATCGTGAAGAAATCTGTAAAATCCCAATAATGTAATTTTCCGGACTTTTCATACTGAAAACATTGGAGACAATCATCATGGGTGATAATTCATCACAAGTCATCATAGTGGAAAACTCGTTTCGTTAATTTTGTTCTTTTTTGTGACGAATTTTCGTTATGACGAGTAGTCCCATGATAAGTTGTTTATCATGAGATGTATATGACGTCACGGATCCGAATATTGGGAATGTCGACAGGTATTGTTAAAATTCCCTTTAACAATAATTCCCTTCCCGCGTTTGAAGTTCCCAAGAATTCCTAAGAAATCGGTCACAATTCCTAAGATTTCATAAGAAATTGTTTAGGGATTCTTAGGAATTTTAGGAATTTTGACCAGTTTCTTAGGAATTCTTGGTAACTCAAAACACGGGTTTAATTTTAATTAAAATTATTGTTATAACCCTTTTAACATTTATTTATTCTTGAATGTTAAATACAATAATAATAAAATTCCCATTTCTGGTTGGGAATCTACTTTTTTCTTCTTTTTCTTCGATTATTCTTATTAAAACTCTGTTTGGGAACAGGAAGTGCGTGGCTAATTTCTGCAATTATGAGATCAAGTTATCAATATAAATTTTATTTCAGAACATGACAATAGCATATTAACGTAACTCGTAAACATTTGCACAATTAATATATGTTATTCTGCTAACAGAATATACGCAAAAAGTGTTTTATCGCGTAATTAGAAATACATGTATTTATAAAAGTTTTTCGTTTATTTAGAAGAAAGAATGTTCTATAAACTGAAAGAGTAAATCGATGTATTGTAAAGTTTGTATTGTTCTATTTTATTGAGGGAATATATTATAATTGTTTCAGTCCAAGAAAAAGTCACCAAAAATAAAAATATATATGAATACATTGGGGTGTCTGTAACAAAAGGTTTTTTGCTTACCCCCTAAAAGGCTGGAAAAATATGTTATTAGCGGAAAACATATTAATATGTTAACATTAAATAGTGCCAACAGAAGATTGAATAACACAAAAATACCAAAAAAGGGATTACAACATTTTTTCTGAATGTTCGATCAATGGTAAAATTTTGAATAAAATTACGAAATGATTCTTGCAAAGAATCATTTCGTAATTTTATTAGCGGCTTTATTTCACATTTTTTTCAGTTTTTTCAAGTTATAGAGCGCTTTTCAGAAAATAAATACTCAGTTAAAAAAATAGAACATTGGACATTTCAGTTTTTCCTGCGAATTCTTGCCATCATAAAATTTTTTTAAAATTACAAGTAATCTTTACAATTCATTCACAAAAAAATTTAAATGTCCAATGTTCACTTTTTTTAAAATTGAGTATATATTTTCTGAAAAGTGCTGTATAACTTGAAAAAAATCTGAAAAAATGTGAAATACAGCCGCTTTTGCAAGGATCATTTTGTAATTTTTTCAGAACTATACCATTGAAAGATCATTCAAACAATTTTTTAATGTCCGATTTTGGTATTTTTTAGATTCAACCTTCTGGTGGCAGTATTTACTGTTGATTAATTAACGTATTAACATTTTATCCCGCTAATAAAATATTTTTATCGAGCCATCTAGCGGGTGGCTCGATACAAACATTTTTACGGTCACCCTAATATACATATTTATAAATATTCCCTTATATATGTATGATAATGAAATGGCACATATTTAAATTCATAAAAGTCTATTTTAAACAATTTGAGTGAACTATCAAATAACGAACATTATTTTGTTTAATGTATACGAAAACTGAAAAAAACAGATTTGAAACTTGGTATTGTGGATCCTAATCAAAATTAGATCTCATAATTAGAAAAAAGAGAAAGATAATATATTATTCAAATTGAGAGAATTAGAGCATAATTATTTATACATGATATTATTCCAATAAGAATTATATTCAAATAAAATATCAAAAAATAATTATCTGATTTCCTTAAATAATTCGAATTAAATGTTCTGAACGAAGAATCAACTGTTGTAAATTGATACAAATATCATTTCCAAATGATATTTGTGGAGTAATTGATCAACTCAGAACACTTCTCGTTGTGACAATATTTGAAAGTAAAAAGTGTGTTCAAATGCTGTAAAGTAACATTATTCATTAAAATTTTATTTGGATTTTTTAAATCATACAAAAATAATAATGTTGAATAATTTTAATAATAATCATGATAAGGGTTTTTCAAATGTACCTCAATATTTTTCAACCAATTCAAACGTATCAAAAACAATTACATAAAAACAAAATCTGCTTGAAATGCAATCTTAAAACACTCATCAGTTTCATTAAATCTATAATCTGTACAAACTATAAACTTAATATGCACAGATTGTCTTTGAAACCGACACTACAATTCGACGTACAAATAATATGTATCGCGAAAATAAAAAGGAACGTCTAGAAAATTCAGTCATCGTTCTTCAAGGACCCTCTTAATCAAGAAACCACTGATTGGTATAATTACATATATTCGGACATCGTAAATCGTGAGTGTCTATTAACAGCCATAACTTTCGTACTGTTTATTTGTTAAAATAATACATTTGCGACACTGCTCCGTTCATTCGGGCGATGTTCCCTGGTCTAAGATTTGCTTCGATATCAGTTTTGTCGCCTCGCTTGCGTTCGGAATCAAAAACCTATCCATATCCGAGATTACGGTTTCGTTCGTGTTTTTGGTAGTGCCGTATTTGAACGTGATCAAGTTCGGTTGCTTCTTTCGCGAAGTTATCACAACTATGCTCGATAGAGGTCGCTGCACGATAACGTGCGCTGCTCCTTTCTGCCCAGATATTTCTCTCAGAACTATGAGGTGACTGGCTGTGACTAATAGTCGACTGAAATAAAACAATTAAAAATTTTTTTTATATAAACGTAAATGTAAATATAAACTAGGGTTGCCATGATAGAAATAATTTGATTTAAATAATTGATTAAGGGCAGATCCGGATGAAATTTCAAATTCAAATTCAAACTCTAAAAACCTGTTTCCATACTTATACTGTTTATTTACTATTAGCAACTTTATTTTTATGCGATAATTTATTTTCAGGAAATATAATTTCCAGATTAAAAAATCTCATTTAAATAAAATAAATCCTATTAGAATTTTTGTAAAATCGTCATTTTTAATAACCATAATAAAAACATTTGATGTAAATTTAATAATCAAGTACCTATCATACATATGTCCATTGACTTTCACTTCTTTGCACTCAAATGAGTGTAATAAATTCGGGTCTTTGAGGCATTGCTGAATGGACACGATTTCGACTGGTTCCTCACTCGCATGATTCGTTACCGTCATATCTGAAACAGTAAAAAATTTTTTGATAAAAATACTGTCCCTCAAAAATAATATTTTACAGTGAAAAAATCCAATTATTCCCACCGTCGTGATCATCATCTATACTGAACACAGGTCCTGATCGTTGTGCTTTTTTGTGTTCCGAATTCGCGCTCTTCCTTTCGCCGTTTTGACCGGCGTTTACAGAAGGATTCACGATGTAGTCGAACAATTTGCCCTTTACTTCCTGGCTCTTCAGCTTCATCGCCAGACCAATTTTTCCGAAGATATCGGAATTATTGCTTTTCGCTTTGACAGGACTGGCTTCGGCCGATTGCAGATTCGACAGATTGTCATTGCAGACTAAACAGTGCTGGGAATTGTGGTCCACCAAATTCGTCACGATTTCGTCGCCGAAATATTCGTGTATTGCTGGAAAATAATTCAAAATGCAATTGAGGTTATACAATCGAATTAGACACCCAGATATTTAATAAGAAAAAATCTCACTATGAAATGTATAAGAGGAATTTCATAGAATTCCAATGAAATTATTTACGAAAAGCTATGAATAGCTTTGCTATGATCATCTAAGAATAACTAATTTCATTGCAATTTACAGTTTTAATAAAAGATATTTAATTAGAATTCTAGTTTCATAGTTATCTATAGATATACAAATATATTATTAGACTTTTTGAACTCTCTTCAATCGAGGTACTCCTTGAATTTGAGTTTGAAAATAATGAAATCGCACCTTTGTACCCACAATTGACCATACTGACATACGCAGTATGTTTTTGTAAGAATGAAGCTACGACCATATGAGTATATCGGTCTTCTTCTTGTCTCCCACTTCCCAAAAAGCACAAATGTTCGCCACCAGCTTGAGAACCGACTTCCAACGCTTGTCTTTGAGCTTGCAACAAGCCTTGCACTGCAGTTTCAAAAGCTCTCGGCTCTTGTAGCATCTGAAAAAGAGATTACTGAAATTAAAAATGCTCCTTATGAAATAAATTCCAGTTAGACCACATGTTTTTATGATTTAAATTTTCAGAGTTTTAATTGAAGACAAATTAAAAAAATGAAAGTAAAATATCTAACTATTAAACCTCCTTAATGAATTTGCTTGAAGTATCGATATTCTAAATAGCTGTTCATTTAATAATTTGTCTGTACAACAGTTGATTAATAAATTAAGGATAAAAATTGTTTGTAATCAGCAGAAATGAAAATTTACCAAATTACAGTCCAAATGAAACGCAGTCGGTAAATGACCAGCATTGTACTGTTCCGCAGGTCGACAGTCTACCAGGAAAAACCTGAAGGGTTCGACCTGTTGACTGTTCGACATCACTGGCATTTGGAATGAATTCTCGACAAGTTCCTGAGCCGAGATCAACAGACACAGCGCGTGGATGATATTCGTTTCGTCCTCCCCTTCGCCAAACATCACCGAGTAAAGGTCCTGTTTAAACGAGGACGGTGTCTTCATTTCATAATACTGCGCCAATGAGCAGAAATCCGTCACATCATCAGCTTCGAGGGCACAGGGCAGGGCAGACAGAGACTCTATAACGAGGTCCTTATCCTCATCTTTCATATTTAAAATTTGTTCTCTACAAAGCAAACAAACATCGTTAATTCAGTCTTTCAAATTTTTTATAAATATAATTCCTTAATTATATCTTCTCTCAGTTAAGTGAATTACAACTTAAGAGGAAGTTTGTTTTGGGATAAGTAAAACGTATTTTTAGATTTATTTTACTTCAAATAATGCTTTTTTCTAATTTATTTTTTAACTAAATCTCCTTAACAAATATTAATTTTTCAGATTTCCCAGAATTGGACTACCTTGAAGATTGAAATCATCGCAACACCATAAATCAATTTGATAAAGCAAAATTTCTTGTAAAAATAGTATCGAGTTATTGAATTACGATATGTCTTTAAGTGCAGGTGTAATTACAAGATTATGTGTTATCACACTGAGTCACCTGGAATTGATAAGCATGATTAACGAAAGGAACATCATGAAGAATGGATCAGCTTGCATGAAATACAAGTCCCACATTGCAGAGACGGCTGGCAATGAACACACGCCTGCGAAAAGGGTGTTGATCCATCCTTTCGTATAATGATCCGTAAACGCCCTCTTCGTATCCAAAAACGAGCACAGTTCTGGATCATGGTACAGCAGTAGTAGTCTCAATACTGAACTATAGGCTTCGCCTCTGAAAAGACAAACAGCTTTTAGTATTTGCAGTGTAACTATAGTGTAACTATAGTACAAATACAAAAATTTCATTAAATCAAGAGAATCTGAGTATACACATATGCAACTTTAATTTTCTCTTAAAAAAATGAAAATTGGATCTATTTTGAAAAGCTACATTTCCATGTCAGGCCCCAATATGAAAAAAAAAACATTGGAGTTGAGTGTCAGAGATAGGAATTTCCTGGGGTCAAGTTGACGTTCTCCCAGTCAAAGTTCAAAAAAACTTTGCAAACGAACCTTGGAATGTACGTGTCCCTAATAGCTTCGAATAAATTATACGTTTCAGCTCGAGGCAGCTTCAAGGCTATCAGAGGACCCAAAAGTTCGAGCCATCCATTACCCTTTTCATACTGCTTTTTACGGTTCTTACAGTAAAAAGTTAAAATAGACTCCAGGTCGGATACAACTGATACTTTATCGTCATCGTCATTGCCCAGTTTTGCTGAAACAGATAAAATTATTATTCGATTAAACAGTTTACGGAAATTGTGTTTAATTGAATGCCTGAGATATGAATAGAGTTGATTAATGAGAAATGATTGACGTGATTGATTGGAACCCACCAACAAATTGTTGACAATCTTCACGAATTATGCTCTGTTCAGGAAGATCAAATACTTCGTTGAAATAAATGAATTGGTTGCCCCGGTCAGTCACATCCAAACAAGCTTGCCAAGCATCAGGCCTCAATGATGCCGGAAGTTGACGTCCTTTGGATATGGCATATATGTCAGATGCTGTTGGTGCTTCTGCTTCTAAGAGAGCTGCTTCCAACTCAAGCACCCTGAAATAAATGTACAAATTAAAAAAATGTCTAAACAAATGTACAAATGTGTCAAATGTATAAAAAATATACAAATGTGAAAATGTATAAAAAATATACAAAGGTATAAACTTGGAAGCGCTACATATTTTTGTAAAGGAATTACAGCTGTTGATCGTAATAAATGGAAATATGTAAACAAAATTTGTGAAAGTGATTTCATCTAAAACATAAGCACAATAAACATTAGAATATTTATTTTTAATTGTTCTGTATATTTGTTTATTTTTATTTGAATATGATATATGTATTTTATTGAACTTTTTTCAATTGGATAAAACTTCACTAATTGCTTTGTTGATTATCTATCTTAATATATAAAACCACTTATCCAAAAGTGAAAAATTGCATTCCGACAATCAATATATAATTTTTGAAAGGAAATTGTATTAACACTCAGAAAGTTACCTAATCTTTTAATGAATTTTTATTCAAATTGATTTCAAATTTCATCAAGCTCAAACTTCATTATTTTTATCTCTTGTGTTATTAAGTGTTTGGAAGAAATTGTCTAATTGAATATGTTTGAGTGTTTTCTTAAGTTGCAGAAAACCATTGCTCAGATATCTTATTAAAGACCACAAATATCTGAAGACAATTTTTATTAAGTCCACTTATTCTAGTGATTCATGAAATTCTAATATTGCTGAAACAAATCATCCATAATATCATATACATCCAAATGTGTATTTCTATCAAAGTTGTAAAATATTTCTAATTTAATACAGTAATTCAATTTTGAAACAACTGACAAAAAGTCTCATTACTAAAAAATTCAACACTCAGATATTTTTTAAAAATCTCCACACATTTCTCAACTTATACATTTGACAATTTCTAAAAAAAAAAAGCTCTAAAAATCTCGGAACAGCTTTGAACATTTGAATTGTCAAACATTTCCAGTTTTCCACCTTTTTGTAGCTTCATTTTTTACATTTCCATCCACTTTGACCCACTCAAACATTACTCAATAACTATTACTTCTAATATAGTTATTGAGTAATCCCCAAAAAGTGACTCATCTAAACAAAAAGCATTCACTAATGACAGCACTCCAACAAAACTCATTACAATAACATTTCGCATAAATTTTCGATCTTCGAAAACATTCCAAACAGTCCACCCCCAAAACAATCCTCCCAAACCACAAACATTCTCAAATGCTTCTTTTCACCAACACATTTTTTTCAAAACAAACCCACGTGTTACGTAAACAAATCAACGTCAAACCGAACAACACATCTGTCCCCGGAACGACTTCAACATAAAAACCACCGACACTCACCAGGTACTGTCGTCGTCCTTTATTGCCATTTTGCGCGCGTCAACTGCACTCGCGACTCAGATGCGCGACGCTGCGCGGGCCGTTCCGTGCGTGGGATCCGCGCTCCAGTCACGCAATATCCACGCGGCAGCGTCAAGTCATCGCGCGGATCGGCGCGTTTGGTGGTTTGACAAGTCGGGGAGAGAAGTACGGCCAGATGGCGAGAAGCAGAACCGTCGGCCGACGGTCCTGTCACGCGTTCATTCGTGAAGCAAAGTGCGCCGTAGTTCGCGAGACTTCGCTCAGAGGGCGCCCGGGAATCGGTTGCAGGGACCTACCTTACCGACGCAGGGTAATTTTGTAGAATGAGGGATTTCAGCTTTACCGACGTGTCGCGATTTTGGGAAAATGATGAAATGGGAAGATTACTACTATGCCGAGGGTGGGAGTGTTTTGATTTTCTTATCTGGTTTGCGTTAGGTAAATTGATTTTTCGGGAAGGAAGAGGGGATTGTTTGTGATTGTGTTGTGTAGTTGCGAGTGACAGTTTTTTTATTTCAGTCATTTGGACGAGTGCCATGAAATAGTAGAGAGAGAAAAAGTGTAATTTTTTTGTCGGGAATGTGAGATTCGAGGAAGAAAAGGTAAGTATTAATTGAAGGTAGTTTTCAGAGAATTATGAATTATTCCTTTTCTATAATTTATTGAAAAATATTTGAACTTTTATTTTATTTAAATAATGTTGAAATATTATGTCATTTATTTTTTTAATCAATTTTTTATTTTGTTTAAACTGTAAAAAAGATTTTCATGCCGTATTTGAATTTTTTTATTGTGATTGTCTACAACTTTACTTAAACAGCATTTAATTATTTATTAATAGTACTTTAAGGGATAATATGAATGTGATAAAAACACTGGTTGAACCCGTTTGACTTTAATTTTCATTAATTACACATTTTTCATCAAAGCATAAAAGGGCAATTTGCCTCGCAGGAAAAGTTCTGAACGAATTGAAAAAAAACCAGGAATATTTCATGACTCTACTCTAAAATAATAAACGGTTATGACTTTCATATGTATTTAAAAATTGTTTTTTTAGGTTCAAATTATAAGTAATACAGCGCACAGATATATTCGTAAAAATGATTTATAAAAAAACTGTGACATACAAAGTTGGAGATGTTGCCCGGAGTTTTGATACTGTAGATAAAATTCTAAAGAAGATTAGGAAAATATTTGTATGCTTTCTATGTAGAAATGATAATGAGATTGAGTGAGTAATACAATTTTATCTAAGCAGACGTTTATTAGGCCATAATTTTATTGAGTAATTTAATGTTATATTCCAGTCAACACTGTGACTCGCAGTGATATCACATGTGAGCCGCATGTGATTTGAAATTTCCGCGAAAGTGTGATATAAATGCGAGTCACAGATTTGATATTACAGCGATATCACAGTATCTCCCGTGCGCTTCATATGCGCCTCACATGCGGTTCACAAGTGAAATCGCCGTGATATCACTGCGAATCACACTTTTTCACTGTTCATATATATTCATACAGTTTCATAACATAGAAACATAGAAACTGTATGAATATATG